>VZTT01032860.1:1681-23086 GCA_013400855.1 Buphagus erythrorhynchus | reverse complement strand
CCGCCATTGCCAGGCGCGGAGGAGCTGGGCAACGCGGGGCCGCCGCTCGGGGCCTGGGGCCGGGCCGGCAACAGTACGGCCGCGGGAGCCAGGTAATGGCCCGCGGGCAGGGGCCGCCGGGCGGGACAATGCCGTCGCTCGATGGTGGCCGGGTCACCCTGGGGGGCCCGTAGGCGTCCGTGCCCTGCCGCCGCCCGCCCCGGCGGGTCCCGCAGGGCCGCCTCTGCTCCGCCGCGCGTCTCCCTGGTGCGGGTCCCGCCCGCGCTGCCCCCTGTGCTGGCGGTCAGCCCAGGAAAGGCTGTGCTGCCGTCCTGGGACAGCGGGAGCGTGCGCTCCTCACTCTCGGCTTCGTTGCCTTCCTGCTTCCAGAGCGGAGGGGCTCTGAAACGCCTGGTGTTGGTACAAAGGGCTGGCGAGTCCCCGGCCCGCCGCGGCGCTGGCCGGTGTGCCCTCCGAGAGCGGTGGTAGAACTCCCGGTGCGGAGGCGCTTTACAACAGCGAGGGAAAAGTTACCAGTTCAGGTATCGAAGTCGTGTGTTCGGGCTCCCAGCAGCTTCAGGATGTCGTGGTTTCTCTGACAAAATTTTCGTTACCAGCTTACAGTGATGAGCATCATCTTGACAAATGGAACTTGTGTGAAATGTAGGAAGTTTATTTTCTTCTTATGGCTTGTTTGTAACCTTCAGCCTATTGACAGTACCTCTGTCGTGGTAGTGTAGTCTGTAAACTGACAAATTAAGTGGTAATAGAAAACAGGTATGATATATCAAAATAGGTTTCCATCAGTGCTCTACAGCTCTAGCCCTTTAAGCAAAACCTCATTTGCGGTGATATTCTGATTCCTGCCCCCCTTTCCAGCGCATAATTCAATTATGAAGATTGTGTCATGGAACTTTGCTTTCAAACGCATATGAGGAACGAATGTGCACCAGATTTTAGAGTGAGAAGTCATTTCATGTTGTATAGAGTAATGAATGAGCACATTAATTAGTTGTCAGGGTTTTTTAATGCAAGTTGCAACATAATTTTTCATTCAGATTTTAAAACAAATTTTAAAGAGAAGATTCTTCACAGTGGAGGGCGAAGTGCTTCAGAGTTTTGGTAACTTCATGTGATTCTTCTGTGTAGAGTTCTTTACTACCTGACTTGTGCAAGGTTGGTGATTTGAGGACAGAATGAATGGACTGATTAGACAATGTAGAATAAATCTGGGGAAGCTTTTAGTGGATCACTTAGGTGCAGAGAAAATGCAGCAGTTTTCTTATTGGAGAGGAGTTTAAGCAGAGTGCATCAAAGAGCAGTGCAGTGTGACAATCCTGTTACACTGACTTAGAGTCAGAACTGATGTTGCAAACCTGTATATGTAACTGCAGAGGGATATGGTGCAGAGTTATACAAGAATTACAGTGAGAATTGAAATTAATAATCTTCAGAGTATCTTCTTAGAATAGTTTCTTCTGATGTCTAGTATTCATTCCAGCAGATTTCATTTTTACTAAAAAGACCTACCCAAGGTACAGTAATTTTGTGGAGGAAAACACCCATAATATCACCAGAGAAACTTGACTTACTTTTTTATTCTTTTTTTTTTTTTTTCTTTTGTTCGGTCCAGGATTTTTTTTTTTAAATTAAAAGAAGTCCTGGGCAAATTAAACAAACAAAAACCAACCAACCAAGGGTATACTACTCTGACCTTTTTTCTTAAGGTTTCATGAAGTCCAGTATCTAATTCATGCTTAGTAGCACTAGGAGGAATATGCCTAGGAAAGTATGAAAGTTCTTAATGTAAAAAGGGAGTTGAACTCTCAACAGGTGACCTGGCTAGTAGGAGAAAAAGGCACTTGACCACTTGGAGCATCTTTGTGAGATTATTCAATACAGAAAAGATTGATTGAAATAGGGGCATCAGCAGCTGAATAAACAGGATATTAAAGAAGAATGGCAATGCCTTTGACTTCAAAATAACTGAATTTCATATGGACACTGAAGTGAAGGGTTGTCAGTGGAATTTCTTGAGCAATAGTTTGTGCTTATGCTTGCAAGTATTACCACACCCTACTGGTGTATACTTTTTAAATTCAAGCCTTTTCAAGTCACTTATGGAGAAAATGGAATTGAAAAAGGAATAAAATTCTCAATAGTAATAAGTCACACGTATGCTCACACAGTTATTAGTTTCAAACACTTTAAGGCTTTTAAAAGCTCTGAGAACTTAAAACTGGAGAAAATACAGAACAGTTATGTCACTTGCTCTGCAGCATTCCCTGGAGTTGGTTTGAATTCAGGGTTTTTGAACAGCTGCTGATTCACTGTGTCAGTAACACCACTCTCTTATTTTTGTGTTTTCAAGCCACTTTTTATCTTTAGCAAAGTTCAAGTGTTGTGGCCATCAGAGGGCTGCCTTAAGGTACTTGTTTTATTCCATTTATTCTTTTAGTACCAAATGCATTGCTCTGATATTAGTTACTACAAGCCACATTCAATTACTTCCCTTTGTGCTCTGGATTGCAGAGCATTTTGTATTATGTATCCAGAGATTGGGAAAATGACAAATTAAACAATGTTGCACTCACTTAAATTGATTTTGAGGCTGAGTAAACTTGGCATAACCTCCAAAACCGGATTTGTTCAGATCAAAGTAGTGTCCACCCTCCTTCAGAGTGTAAAGGAATCCCTGGTGAAATAAACCAAAACCAGTTTGTCTTCTCTGAAAATATATTCATTGGTCTTCCTGAGCACTCTGCCTATAAGCCAAATCTATAAACTGATTTTTGTTAATTAACATTTTTCCTTGCTGCATGTTTTTACCAATGTAGATGTAAACTTCATATTTTACTGCATAAAGAGCTTAAGTTATCTGTGGAAATTGTGATTGTTGGTCACTCTGGCTGATACACATAAAGATACTGTCAGAATGAGTTAGAGGATTTCATAAGTTTGTAGTATCATGAAAAAATACCCTTTTTATGCCCAATTAAGAAAAAAACCCCCGAAAAACCCAGACAGAAAGCTCACATAAACGTTAATGCCTGTATACATTGTGTCCCTTAGATCAATTAATAGGAACCTTTCATGCAAGCAGTGATGGAAGGAGGTATGCCCACATTGTTGACAGAATTGTAGAAAAGTTTTTTGATGGCAAGGATGTGAAATGGCCACGTAAAAACAGATGCAGATACCCTGCACCTCTACAGTGCATTAATCCTGTGGGATGCAATTTGGTGCTCAAATCACAGTTCACCATCAAGAACTCATCATGGTCATGTAATGAGTTTGCATAAACTTTTAATATGTGTTGTTTTCAAAGTTTGAAAAAGTATGATAGGCTCTGTTACTTACCTAGTCTGCAATTCAGTGTCACGTAGTGAGTATTTCATCTTGGTACAAAATCTACCCAGAATCTGTAGGATTTGCCTGTAGTGCTAGAGGAGGAGAGCAAGCTTTTTTAATGTTTCATAATGAAATATATTATAATTTATTTTAAATCCAGTTGTGCTGGATTTAACGTCTTTCTACCACTGTTCAACTGTACAAAGCAGCTGTTAGGTTGACAAAATGTTGCAGCTGTGCCCTTATATTGCCAATTAGGTTAAATGGGGGAAGACAGTGGCTTAACAGTGTGTGTGTGTGTTTTGGTTACACTAAATGTTAAGTGATATAATACTTTTGAGCAAACTTGGAATTACAGAGCTCTCACTCCAGTAGAAGTAATTGTAATGCTCTTGGTATGGGAACTGGTGGTTCATATTAAATCCAGATACTGGAAATGGAATTTCCAGTTGCTGTTTATTGATTGATATTGAGTGCTTTGTCTTACAAATAATTAACTAGTTTAGGGATGAGGGGCTATTTAGTAATTCAGTTTTTCTTGAAAATTAATCCAGTTTACGTGGAGTTCATGCTGAAATCAGAATAAAGGTCAGATGGCTTGGTTTAGAAATATTTCAGGCCCATTGTTAGTGTGTTGTAACTTTTCAGTATGCTGAATACTACAAGTTAGATATTTAGCATACTTAATTGGACTTTTTTTTCTTCATAAAGGGACACTATTTTATGAGTATTTGAATGATTGTATTTTTTGCTTGCCTTAAAGGCCTACTTGATAATGCTCATTTTTACAAAATGGAACAGGAGAGAGGGTGCATTTTGGGAAACAGGATGGGAGGATTTACAGGTGCCTTATTCATTGGTCCAGTTGTAGCTGAAGTCATGAATTGAGATCATTGTACCTTCTCTGTTTTCTGGACCAATTGTTGGCACCCATTTGTAAAAATTCTTTCCACAGAAAAGTATCTCTTGTGTAATTTACCTTTATTTACAGGCTTTTACCTGATGCATCCATTTTTAGTTTGAGAGAGAGACAAGGAATTCCTTAGCAAATGTAGTAATGAGTCCCTTCTTGCCTGCCTTTTCACAGAATAATATTTTGGTACATTGATGGCATTGAGTTGTGCTTTATCCCATCTACTTTCCCAGTGTGGCTCTTTGGTAGGAACAGGGGTGAATTTTCCAGAAAAGGCAAACAACAGGAGGCTAAGTGACTGCATTTGGAAAACTGATCCTTATGTCTGCTCCTAAAGTGTGGCAGCTCTGGAGCTGCTCCTTACTGCTTCTGGGAGGAAGTGGCTGGAGTCTGCTACTTGCCTGGCTGCAGTCAGTGGGTGGTGGTTATGGTTTAGGGTTTTCATTGGTTTGGTTGGGATGTTCTGGCTGATAGGATTTTTTTTCTATTTTAGCTTCAGTTTTTATTTTCTGGAGTGGTTGTCCTCTGTACATATTTCTGCTGTTTACTTCTGCTTCTACTCAGCTCTCCTGGGAGCACTATGTGATACAATTTTTGATACTTACTTTTGGAAAGCCAGCAATGTTTATAATGTTTGTTGCTGATACCTTTCTTCATCTTCAAATGTGGGCAAATACAACAGTTTTGTGACTGTAGAGTTTCAGGAACTGTCTCTGATCTTTAGTTAGTTAGTTAGTTAGTTAGATAACTTAGTTTTCTGGATTTATCTTTTTCAGTCAGAACAGTTTGGAAATTCATAGAATTTGTATCCTAAAATTAGGCTTCCAACAACCAAAACAGTGGTTGTTGATTATTGCATTTATTATTATGTTCATACTTATGTAGGTTATTCTGTTTATGCATATAAGAATATTATGTATTCTTATGAATGTTTTTAGGAGCCTTCACCAAAGACACTAGATTCTGTGTTCTCCCCTGTGATAATTGGTAGGGAGGGCAGGGAAGGGGAGTATTTTTTTCCAACAGCTGTATTTTTGTTGTTGCTACTAAGTCAGCTTGGTATTAGAAACAATATTTTCAACAGAGGACAGGCTCTGCCTGCTAAGTTCCAATATAAATAACGTTTTTTCTTCACACAGAGGTGCTGGGGCTTTTTGTTTTAGTACCATAGCTGTGAGTGTATCTCATGTGAGAGAGTCTTGATTGTGTGTGCTATCACAGAGTGGGAAGTGACAGTTCTGCAGCTGGCTTCTCGCAGTTCTCTCCCACACTGAAGTGAGTACTCTGCCCTCTTTTGCTTCCTTTTTCTTAACATCTTTATTGACATATTGAAATCACCTGATCTTTTGTGTTCTTGGGCAAAACTTTGAAACTGAGAATCCGTGGCATGTAATGAAAATAACTGCACTGTGTATGAATTGTAGTGAATATTAGCACTCTGAAATTACATCTGAAACAGTTTCTCATCTTGTAGAAAGTTGAGAACAAAATGGCAGTTAGAACTCCCTAATCAGGTGGTTATTAACAGAAAATTTTATTATGTTGTGACAGTTTTTTTGCTGGGGTAAAAAGGAGGAAGATAAGTTGGGGAGACATGTGATGGTGAATTAACCTAGATAAGCTACAGTGGAAAAATTGGAAGGATTTGGAACAATTGCAGAATGGGAAGGAGTAGAACTTGCATATCTGGAATGCAAGTTGAGCTGAAATGCTGCAGAAACTGAGGTGGAAAGGTTGCTCGTGTTGTTATATAAACCAAAATTAATAGGTACTGTCCATGGTCTTTCTAGATCTTTGCTTTGGGGAAACTATTGAACATTTGTTTTATTTGAATTGTTTTCTTACAAAAGTGTTTTAGGATGGTGATTGTCTTTTTCTGTGTCCTTGTAAAGCCTTGACTGTGTTGGACAGTAGTAACTCAAGTGATGAAAAGTAGTAGACTTGTTGGTGAGCTGCTTTAACATGGATTCTTAGAGACCTTTCCTTTTGATAGTGTTTTGAAGTAAGGTAGGTATATCAATAGTGTTCTGTGCCACATTCCCCTAAATGCCAAGCACTTGTTCCCAAACTTTGGAGGTGGTGAGACTTGCTGTGGAAGTTCAGTGTGATTCTCACTGCTGTGCATGTGACTGAAAGAGCTGGTGGATGAGAGAGGTTTCTTTCCTGGCATGTGTGAGATTCGGAGAGAAAGAACAGCTTGTCCAGAAAAAAAATTGTTCTCCAGGTATCTCTATCTACCACAGTGGTAAGACTGCTATTGCTTTTCAGTGTTTTACCAGCAGTAATGAGCATTAGAAAGCAGAACATACTTTTGCACAAAGGAGAATGCAAAAAACAGAAATGATGCTTGGGAGAAGCCACCCAGGTTCCTATATAACCGAAATGTTGTAGTATTTCTAAAAATGCCATACAGGTACTGTGAAAATTCACTTTTAGAAATGTCTTTTAGACACTAAAGACAACTTTGGAATTTGCCTTCCATTTTTTAGTCCAGTGAAGTGTTACCAGAGATGAGCAGAGATGATGACTTGTCTAGTAAGGAGTTATGTCAGGAACAAATAAACAGTTGTGTTTCTTTGTCTGTATATCTTTACAGATATTTATCAACATTTGTATATAGACAAACAATTAAAATTTGGAATATTGTTTTTTGGAACATCATACAAAGTTCTAAATGAATGTAATATTTAAGATAATGTACTGGCATTCAGTAAAACTAAAGGCATCCGTGTTCTGTAGTCTCTTCAGAAGTTCAGCTCTGTCCATTAGGAAATCAGCGAGATGTGTTGATAGTTTTGAATAAGAAGTACAGCAGTATCGCAGCAGAACCTTCCTTCACGTCATGTTAGTTAGTTTTTGAGTTTTGGTTGTTTTGGGATTTTTTTCTTGTAGAGCCATTTAGAGAAAAGTAGGTTTGTTTGACTTCTGCAAGGTGATCACTTTGATCTTTAGGATACTGGGTGCTCTTTTAAATAAAGTTCTATTTAATATTTTTCTAGTAACTTGGCTTTAGGTCCATCTAGTAAGCAGCTCCTGAAGCGTGCTGATGCATACTATTTTCAAAGGATGTAAATATAAATGAGGGAGGAATAATTAGTGATCACCTGTGTTGTGGTTTCCATGGTCTTCTTTGATCAAAGTTTTCTTCCAACTTAGTGATACTAATACTAGGAGCTAGGGTGCTTTTGTCCAAAGTAATATCTCTGTGATTTCACTTTTGTTCTGACAGATAGTTTTACCTTAATTTTTCTTTCATTTTTTAAAGTAATTTTCCAGAATGCCATTTTCAGCTGGAAAGAGTGCTCTGGTTTTTACCTGCTTGAAGCTGTTCTTTTTCTTCATGTTTTCTGTCACAGTAGATTTATTAGCATTTCTTCCTGTCCTTGAAGAAGATTTTAGCATTCAGAAATAAAAACCAAGCTTGTATGATGTTAGAATAGGGCAGCTGTTTGAAAGAATGTAAAACTGTTAAAGTTACCAATACTTTTCTACAGGACAATCCTGTTAGTATAAAAAACCCACCTCACTTCCACCTCCCCTCCAAAAAAAAATCCTGACCAGAAAACAACAAAAAACCCTCCACTCCAAAACCCTCTTGGCTTTTCAAGACTAAAGTACAAATCTGGGTGGTTTGTGGTTGCCTATATCTCATTTAAAAATCAAAGATACTAGTATCACTGTTTTCCTCTAAATATCGTTAATTCCAAACAGTTTTCTGGCTCAAGGAAGAGCTTTGGTTAGGATATTCTGAAGGCTTAATTTTGGAGAAGTTAACCTGTTCTGTGCTGTAACTTCCTTTGTTTTCTGCTTTATTTGTTCTCAGAATTTCGTTAGTTTTGTGAATCTGAGGATAAAGACAGGTTCTCAAATTTGTAACAATACCTTATGTATTTCTGAACTTTTATCAGAGTTCTGCTGTCATTCATGGCTCTTGTTTTCTCTGAAGCTGTTTAAAGTTGATTAAGTAAGTATTGAATAAGTTCTGAACCTTTTTATCAGAATTGCTTTAATTTAGTGTACTTCTATATGTTGTCTTCGAACTTTAGGAAAAGTTACTCTTGCTCCTTTTATCTATTTAGACCAGATTTCATATTCATACATATTCTCTCAACATTTAAGTGTTGGTTGTATTTTTTCGGTATTTCAGTGGAAAACAAACATGAGGTCTTGAAATCTGACTTGTGGCTTACAAAATTCCCAATAATGAGGAAACACAGTAGCTCTGGGGCCAGTCAGTAGACGAATAGTCAGCTCTGTTTATGGGTCCAAAAGAAGGCACAGAACCTCTGTTGATGTAGAACACTAAACTTTTGGGACATATTAGTCATTGTGAATTTATGAAGCCTTTGAACAAGGTATTCAGGGGGGTTTTATTTTAGCTGTGAATGTCCAAGACAGTGGCCAAGTTTCCTTTATCTTTGGTGTTGACTTTGGTTTGTTTTAAGAAGCTTTGTTATTACTGCGAATAACATAAGCTGTTTACTTGCTAGAAGAAAAATATTTCTGTCTCGGGGTTATGTCCTTTTTAGGGTGGGAAACATACAGATTTCTTTGTTTCAATTAAAAAACTGTGTCTATATCCTGAAACAGAGTAATGATGTGACTGACTTGTGCCATTTATACTCTTTGATTTTATGCAATCTTAGCCCATGCGGATCCAGTTCTTTAGTGCTATCCTAGTAATCAAGTGTAAAGCATATGAAACAGGCTTGGAGTATCTGTCTTGTCTCTTCTGTTTTTTGAGCTACTTTTGAAAGTTCAGTTGGGAAACCTGCTCTGGTTAGGAAAACTGACAAATCAAGTATATATGGATTCTTCAGCTCCAGCTGGATGAGATGCCTAAGGACAGCCAATGGGCTAGGTATGCACAGGTGAGGATAACTGGTGTGGCATGCTGGAAATACCAAGTTTTTCCATTTGCCTTTGTGTATTTGGAAGAACTAATTCAAATGGCAAAAGAATCAAAGATTTTAAGCTTTTGCCTGAAACAAAAGGAAATGAACAAATCCACAAGCGTTTAAAGGGTTCAAGGCTGAAAAGAGAAGGATTAATGAAATCCTAATCTTGAAGTGAAGCCTGCATAGAACTGCTGCATCTTCTTGCAATCTTGCATGAAGACTCTATAGATGTTTATTAAACAGTTTAGAAAGTAGGCCTCGAGGTATTGCATACCTTGAGTAGAATCCGTGGGGTAGATCTTGAAAACACCCACTTCCTAGCAAAATACTTTTCATGGAATAATTTTGTAGCAAAGGCAGTAACTTTAGTAAACTCTGTGAAATTTTACTATTGGAAGCACTCCTGTATGATGACTACATTAATAATAAAGCTTGTGGACCCTGTCCAATTGAACACAGGGACTTTGAATAGGAGCTTACCAACGAGATGTGGATGCTGTGTCAGACCTGAACTGTGGTTGTGGTGCTGGTGGTGTGTGACTGGCTCGATAGAGTGTTCATGACAGTAACTGGTGGTCACAAACTACATTTCAAAGAGGGATGTGGAAGCAGCATTTGCCACAGTTTGCTTGCCAGGTCTGGTAGTATAACCTCAGTTGCAAAATGTGTGTTGTTTCTATTCAGAAAACAGTAATGCAGTATTTGGCATGAAGGTATAAAATAAAACACAGCTGACTTAATTTTGTTGCTTCGCTACCAATCTAAGGTAGGAAATAGTTTAACCTCTTTATAGGCCATGGACAATGCTGGAAACTTACAGTGTCACCAAACCAGAAGTGAACACTGAGCAGTTCAGCGAGGAATGGATTTTTACATTTTCAGTGGCTATTAAGGTGATAGTGTTGACAGCATGTTACAACTTTCCTTCTTCACCAAAACCATTCCTCTGTCACCAAAAAGCAGGCTCCTGCAAAATGAAGGGAGGTCCTTGTGTTACTGGCTAAGTATATGTGGCTCCCCAAAGTCCTCTTTCATAGATTGTAAAGATTATAGCTTGTATATCAACCCAATTAGGAAGCATTTTGTAGCTTCACTTCAAATCTGATAAGCAGTGGCTGAATCCTATTGCATGAAATATGTGTGTATTTTATTTGGAAAAAGCTTTTGCTGGAAGAATGGCAGTGCTAGAATTTAAATTTTTAGGTGATTGGTTTGGAATTTGTATTTTTTGGGGGTTGTTTTATATGGTTATTTTCTTCATCTTGGAACATTCATTGTTGTCACAGATTAGTCCTGTGCTAAGGAAGAAGGCTGTTTGAGAGTTAGCAGTGCTGTTTACAGGGAGTGATACCCTAGAGTGTCTATTCTGTCCTCTGCTGGAAGGCACTGTCATAGGGATATCAGAAAAAATCTCTGCCACACCAATTCAGAGTTCACCATAAGCCTACCTTCATTTTAAGTGTAAGCCCTTATATATGAGATATTTCTTAGCGCTTCATGAGCAAAGCTTTGTGAATACTTAGAAAAAGTGTGCATGAAATCTCCAGGAAATTTTTGTTAGATTTTACATTTTCATGGGCACAGAAAATATACTTCCTTTGAGGCTAGGAACAGGAGATTCCCTTCCCTGCAATGGTCAGGAAATGTCAGAAACGCTGTCTAGACAGACAACAGCAGGCATTAGAGCTCGTGATCCCAGCATAGCTACCCTTTCAACTGGAACAAACTTGTGAGGAGCTGAATTTGGATTAGGATCCTGTTTTGTAGGGAGTACTTACATGCTAATACCAGTGCGCTATTTCATGCTGTTGCTGTTACAAATGTTTATGTAATTCACTTTCTGTTCTCTACTGCTTTCTTTCAAACTGTCATGAGAGCAAGAAGGGGAGATTTTTTTTTTTTTTTTTTTTAAGGAAAGAAGAAAATAGTAATTTATCACTGATTGTGAGCTGTAGGATTTTAGGCTCAACCTTTTTTTTTTTTAATCTGCATTGCAGTCTTAATTCAAGTAATTAAGTTACAAGTTTTGTGATTTTTAAGACTTTAGAAAGAGGAAGACTTTGAAAATGAACGTTTACACTAGTTTGCCTTACAGCATAGAAAATTCAGAGATACTCAGAACAAATCTATTAAGAAATTGGTTTTGGCTGCAGCACTGGCTTTGATGTTGTAATCTGTGATCTCGAAGGCTCGGCGGTGCGGTGTCCGAGGCGCTGCCTGCGGCTTGGCCGGCCTGCCCTGGGCTCTGTGTTCTGGGCGCCTGCTGGTGAAAACAATGAACTGCAGCGCTGCTCTCCCCTCGAGTATCCTGTAGTAGCAAACTGTTCCGTCTCCTAAATGGCGGGGTTGGTCGTTTGGGGTTTTTAAAAAAGGGAACAGCCATGCTGTCATATTTCCATTAGTGCAAACTGAAATTGAGTCGAGTGCAGCGCTAGAGAATACTGATGGGTAAGTGCATCGGACTGGAGGTGATCTGGAGTGTACCCAGGGAGAACTGCTGAGCAGTTTGCTGCCTTTGGGTTTATACGGAGGTTGCAGGAAGGACTCTTGGCTTTGAGACAGTGTTAAAGCTGGAGAGAAAATGGCTACCAGAAATTATTGTTGCTACAGTAAGAACATGGCGTGATTATTAATGTGCTGCTTTAACTACTGTTAGAAATGTTGTGTGAGCTACTGCCTTGAAGTAAAAGTGTCCTTAAAGGGAACAGATATTTTAATCCATTTAGATATAATGGATATCGTCAGGCATTCTTGTTTTAGAATGCCAGGCTATTTAGTGGAGAAACTAATTTCTAGTAAATATGTTTTAAAACCTCATTACTGCCTTTTCTACACTAAAAAATTTGCTTAATGGTTTTAAATTTTAATAATGAACATAATGTCCTTATAAAACAACTTGCAGGGAAAGAAACAGTACAGAGATACTATTTCACAAAATATGTTATATCTGGTAACATAATTCTGGTTTTCTGAAATTAAGCCCTGAGTGGTTTTTCTGCATGCAGCAAAGTTTTTTGATTTTTTTAAATATTTCTTTAGTTTTTGAGTTTGAAATAAGTATGCCCAACCTAAATCCTGTCTGAAGCTTTATAAATAAGGATCAAGATACATAAATAAGGGTCATTATAGAGTGGAATGTACTTGGGCAACTGTATTGTATTTTATTTCATAAGGATGCGTTGTGTAGTAAACTTCTTGCAGTTTTTTGATTAATAGGTTGCAGTTATATTGAGGAATTTCAGAGTTATTTTATACAGTACATCAGGAAAGGGATATGTCAAGTTCAGTGAATGTGTGAAGAATAATTGATGCATTTCTGTTTCTATCAGGATTCCACAGGTGGCAGATTGATGACAGGTATGGTCTGACAGTAAACTGTGTCTGCTCTTCATAAAAGTCCCATATGTGTGATGTGTTTTATACCTAGAGAAGATCCCATTTTTCTGTACTTTCTTCATCTTTTGGGATTTTGGTTCTCTGTCAGACTTCCTTGACTGAAAAGGCACTGGATTCATTCAGTAGAGTTGGGGCTGATAAACTATTTACAGTAATGTGTACCAAATACACATAAAACTAAGAAGTTGTAGAAAAATGAGTAGTGTGTGAAGACAGATGTTTGAACTGTAGAATGGTGTTGCTTAGTGGTATACTAAAGGATGCACTAATTTGATGGACACAAACTTAGCTTAAACTTTTTTTACTTTTATGCTTAACTTGGCCTGCTTCATGTTTTTATTAAAATTCTGTAGTTCCGGAGAAAGGAGAGGACAACACTAGAAATGTATAACATCATTGTGCAGTTTAGTATTTTAAAAACAAATTTTGAAATATAAGAGGCTGCCTCAGATGTTTCTAAAAGTTTGCTTTTTTTTAAGATACAAAATGCATTTTTTTAATTTAAGGCTCTTGGTTCCTTAGAAAGCACTTCAGTGATTAAGCTTTCCTGGTTTGTATTTTCAGTTACTTTTCAGCTGAGAAATTGAAGGTGTAAACTTGGACTAAAAATTTATAAGGAACCATAATCAAATTTCTTATGAGGTAGGGAAGATTTTGTGTAAATATTTTCTGGAATGCTTTTTTGCAGTGCTTATAGTCATAGGGTATGTCACTGTATTTTGAGGTGCTCTGTGTAAAGCTTACATGATGATGTATGGTGGAGGAATACACAGATATATATATGTGTGTGTGTGTGTATATATATGTGTATATATATATATATATAATGTGTGTGTGTGTGTATATGTGTAAAAACTCAGTCTGGGCACAGTGTGATTGTATAACTGGAAGGGTAGAGGCAGTTCCAGGTAATGTATTGATGAGATTTTGCTGACAGCATAATGAACAGAGACGTGTTCAGAGTCAAGGATGATCCAAGGGTGTGTGCAGTGCCTTTAGTAGTTTGGAATGGAATGGAGAAATGATGTCATTCTGTGCTTTAAGCTTTCCCTATTTAAGAAAAGCTGTTATATTTAAGGTATGTAAGTGCAGCAAATGAAGAGCTAGTTCACATGGTCAAAATAAGTAGGCTGAAGGGTGACTGAAAGTGTATGGATGTTTATTATGCAGGTGGTAGGTTGATCTGTAGCTTAAACAGGCAGAGAAATTATGAAGACATTATTTTTCTGTAGCTTGTTGCTTATGGTAGATCTCATTGTGAAGAATGCCATTTAATTTAGTAGCGTATTGATTGACTGTAAACTTTTTAATATCAATGATACTTAGAATGTTGCACCCATCTTAGCTGAGGGGAGAAACTGCATTGCTAAGTAACCTTCAGAAACAGTGTTAGTAGTATTTTCTCTTAAGGTCTTGAAATTCTAAATGTTTGCGGGACTCCCATCTTCAAACTGATGCTTCAGTTTAATGTTTTTATGATGCTTTCATTTGTGTGTTCATTGTTACATATTTGCTTACTGGATAATGTATGCTCAAAGTAAATGGCTCTCAAATTGTTTGTTTCCCCTTGCTTTGCTGTAGACATCTTTGCATCTTTGTTGTGTGCCTGTTGTGTACATCTTTGAATATTTGCATCTGATCTGTTTACTGATAGGAAAAACAACCTTTTCAACCAGTATGTTTTGTTAGTCCAAACTCCTGCCTACCTAGAATAGTTTTCTCTTCAATTTTTTTTTTTATATGTGGTATGCACATTTTTGAAATAATAATTAAATCTCTTGTTCGACCTAATTGATGGTATAAACAGAGGTTCTTTTTTTCCCATTCAAACTACTCTCTCAGATTACTTTTTTTCCCTACTGTGATACTCCTATTAATGTTGGATTCAGATACTTGTAATCTTGTTTGGACTGAAACAGCTTCCCAGTCTGAGGTATGATCAGTTGTGTTCATTTCCTATGCTGTCACATTTCCTTGAAGTGCTTCACTGTCCCATATGGAGAGTTGTCAAAAAGCTAAACTTTCTATGAGTAGAAAAGTGAGAGATTTCAGCATTTCCGCGTGAAAGCCCTACCACAGCTTTGGGAACTGTGTGTGTGGCTTTTACTGTGATGAATAGACAAAGGAGGAACTGTAACTTCTTTGAACTATTTTTCAGATAACTCAAAATCTAGCAGGAGATTCAGAATGCAAGAGGCAGTCTTCTCTCTTGCAGTCCCTTGCTTGCTTTTGTTCAGTCATTGCAGATTCTTTGAAGTCAGGAGCATCTCCAGTAAAAAGACTTAAGTTTTGTCTCTTCATGTTATGAAGTGTTAAGCTTTTGCTTAATTTGGCATCTGGATAATTCAGTCTCCACCTGTTCTTAAGTGTTGCTCCTCATTAACTATTTTAAGAAGAGTCATTATTATTTTTTCTTTACAAATTTAGTTTTGATAAATGGGATTGTGGCATATATAATTCAGTTGGTTAAACTACAGTTGGAATAGCATAGATTGAGAGGTTCTACAAATTCTTGAAAGGAATTAATTTTGTGGTTTTAAAAAACCTCATGTTTAAATTCAAATTATTATTTAATCTATACTGGATGTTAGTTCTAGATATTTGTGGGTATGGAATGTAGATTAAGTTGTTTTTATACTTTTTAAATAGAAATCAAAGACAATCAAAGCTCCTGCAAATAGAAAGCAGGAAACTACATTTTGTACAGACAAGGTCACTGCTGGCTACTTGTTTGGAAAATGATAGTATAGGCTTGTATTTAAAGAGCTTTTCAGCTGTATCAACTGATGAAGGACTCTCATTAGCTTTTTTGCCTTTTCAGTCGTCTTCTGAAATTACTTTATCCTTGATACTGCATGTACAGTTTTGGCAGAACTTCTGGGTTTCTTGTAGCCAGAAGTAGCCGTTTCTTAGTGATCTCTGCTTTCTGCTGGCTGTTTTTTCCTGCAGTGATATTTAGGATTGTTCAATTTTTGTAAGATTATAGATTTTTTCCAGAGCTGCAACAGATATTAGAATGAAATTTATTCCACATCCTGCTTTTGAATTTAGTGCTGGGATGGTCATATCCTAATAAATGTAGCTGCCACTCTCGACGAAATAATCAAATTTTCTAAGCCGTGGAGCCAAGACAACAGTTGCAAGCCTTTTTGCTATGTTATGTCAAGCTGGTGGAATTGACTGTTTAGCCACAGTTTATATCAACAAAAATAGTTTGTATAGTATAGTTATTTTAGTCTTTGCTTCTTCCTCTTTCTTTCTTTCTTCCCACACAGGCATAATCAACTATAGGGGCAAAACTGGTTTTGTGTTAAACAGCAACACACAGCAAAACAAAAACCGTCAAATAAACCACCTACAAAGCTTCCATATGAACTACATTCCTGGCTGCAATCATTCCAGGAGATGGTGGTAGTTAAAGGTAGTGGTGTCTTTTCCCAGATAGATGTAGAACTGTCAGTTATGATGCAGATCTGTTATGAAATAAGGTCTGCACAGTAAATAAATGGGTCAAAACTCTTTTAGGATTTCAGCAAACTTTATTTAGTCATTGTACACCTTTAGTGTTTCTTCAACTTTTTCCTCAGAGAGGGAGGGTGTGTGCTGTTAGGAGATACTTCATTATAGCAAGAGTTTTCAGTCCATCTTCTTTTGTTTAGTATCACTGGGGCTGCATTTGTGTTCTTTTTCATCCCCACCATTTCAGTTTTCTTTCACTTCCTGTTCAGTGCCCATGTCAGAACAGGAAGCTGCTTATCGCTAATCAGAAGCCTGACCATTTTACAGCAGTCCTTCTTCCCTGCTGTGGTTCCTCCTTCTCACTCTTTGAATATCGAGGCCTCCAGGTGAGTGCTCTGTAACTACATTTATTACTCAATTCTGTGTCCCTTTTCATGCCCTCTTTTATTACCTGGTATGGGACAGTGACTTTCATTCTCACTTCCTTTCCTGATAATGAGAATTAAGACAAGCAAATTGAAGCAAAAGCATTTATGATGTTGAAATCTCTGTCTGTCCCTAAGGAAGTTCTTGGAGAGCTACCTTCCTTGAATCTGCTGTTAAAGAATATCAGGCACTCAGTTATTTCAAATGTCATCACCCTTGAAGTTAATAGTAGATGTTAGAGCTTGATTGTACTGGGGTAAGAGAAATCTTATTTGACAGCAAAAAGACCTTTGAGAGGAGATGTGGGTGCTGGTTATGCACTATAAGTGGGTGTCTTTAAACAGTCTCAATGCTATCAGTAGTTTGGGCTAAGATGGATGGTGTTGCCTTCATGAAGATGTTTGCATGAAACTGCAAGTACCATCTCCCATTGGGTGGAGCTTTGTACATCAGAGGGTTTGAAATCTCAAAAAGGGGAGTTAATTCTGTAGGGCCCTTTGAAGTTTTTGATGCAGGGCTACAGTGACCAGCCCTTTGGTCCTTCAGCAGTTTACTTGCTGGTGAGCTCTTTGTGAAACTTGTCACCTCTCCTTCAGCTGGACAATATCCAAATTATCATGGCCCATCTTCTCTTTTTCCTTCTCTTTCCCTCTGTGCCAGATGTAGAATAACCCCAGATTTATCCCCAGTGTGGTTTGTGAGCTCCCTGTGATCCAAAGAATACTAAAATGCAAGAGTACTTGCATTTAAGTTTTCTGCAAAGTACATCTTCAATGAGTGTAAGAGTACATGTCCTCTAGCTAGATTGTTCACATAAAATGGGAAGTCTTACCCTATCCTAAGTCGATTGATTGGTCCCAAGTAAGGTGTTCCTATGGAAAGGCTGTTACAGAGAGTAGCGGGTGCTATGGCACTGTACTGCTGTATCACCCCAGTGATCTGCAGTTGTCTGGGCTCAATCCTTTGATGGAAAGATTCTGTCTGCCCTTGAGTCACGAGCCAGGAAATCTATGTTGAGAACAGTTATTGCTAATGTTTAGTTAATTGTAAAGTTTAGGGGATATGGGTGTTGAGGCCATTTTGCACGGGAGACAGTCATTGTAGTTCTTAAAGAGAGAAGTGTGAGACTGTGGTTGTCACTCCCCAGCCAAAGTGCATAGGCTTACTGAGATATCTGGTTTAGTGCTCATCATAATGTTTGATCATGTAAAGCCATGACCATTGACTTTCTCATTTTTGAAAAGTATTTTGGCTCTTCGTATATGGAGGCTATTATTTTTCTGGGCATATAACTGTAGCTTTACAATTACTTTCTGCATACAGTAGAGCTCCACTGCTGTTTAAAAGTAACATTTCTGCTTCACTAGGTGAACATTACTTTAAAATCTGACCAAAGAATTCTATTTTTTTCTGTAATAAATCTTATTTGATAAATGAGTATGTATATTGAATAACATTCACGCATAAAGCTACAGTTTAATGTGATACTTGGGACACAATCCTGGGGCTAGGAAGAGGAGCCCAAAAACTTATCTTCTGTTGCTTTATATTATCCAGTCAGACTTTTTTGAAAGGTCTGTTTTCCCTTACTCTCTGTCTTTGTAATTTAGGCAAGGGGCTTTGAGAAAGATTCATTGGGGAACTGAATCAAAAAGCTGTGTGTGAATAAAATGAGGTGAGGACAGTGTGTAAAGATAGTTACTTCATTCAGAGTCAATTTTGATGATGCCTAAACATTTAGTCTAGGTAAGAACAACCTACCCTTTCTGTAAAGCTCTATGCTAGTAGTTGTGTTTTCATTAGTAGACCCAGTTCTGTAGAGATACCATACCCAAATCCATTCTTTTTTTTGTGTGGCTTCAGTTGCTTTTGGAGTCTCTTCAAAATTTCCAAACAGGAAGTGAAAAATGACCTTGTGTAGTTAGTTCTAAAGATACATGAGCAAAACCAGCTCATCTGACATTGATCAGATTTAATGAAGACAAATAAATTAAAATTTTTAAGTGGGCCAACTAACCTTAGAATCGTAAACACAGCTTTGCCTTAGGAAAGGTGAGAAATTAGAAAGGCCCAGGCTTAAAGTCCTCCAACACTTAATCTCAGATATGCTGATATTTTTTGCTAAAAAGATTTTTTTAAAAGTTTACATGTGTAACCATTTCCTTTCTGTGAATCATTCCTTGTTCAGGGACCTTGAGATAGCTGACTTTGAAGGCACTAGCAGCAAATGCAGAGCTTTTCTTGCCATGCAACTTCTTTTCCCCTGTTCTGCCCACTTAATTTAATAGCATGTGTGTATTTGATACAACTTCTCAGTAGGTTTTTTTTTTATTAAAATGACAATAGCTGTGTTATTTGGAAATTACACTTGTTTGAGAGAAGACCACTGGAATGTTGATAGTTCTACCGTGAGATCAAAAAGAGAGAATACTTTTATGGCTGTGGATTTCTTAGCTCTCTGCTTTGCCTGTCTTGTCTGATAGTGTAGGACACAAGCAGAAAGCAATGGCAGCTGTAAAGTGAGTTCTTGTTTTATTTTGCAGGTTTGTTTTAATGTGGAAGTGGATCTTACAGCATAATGTAAATCAAACAAGCAAAGGTAAGTAGGAGTTTCGTGTTGGTGGATTTTTTTCCCAAAAAATGCTATTTGCATATACTGCTAAACCTGCAGAAAAGTCATCAGTGAAAATTCTCTTGAAATTTGTATCTTGATTACTATAATGTATGCAAGTGTATGTACTGTAATGGTGCAGTGTTACTTCTACAAAACCAAAAGAGGAACAAAAGATTATTTAATCCCCGTTATTTAATATTATGATGATAGTTAGGTTTTTCTTCCATAAATTATTACAGTCAAAAAGCTATCAAGGTGTTCTGCTAGCTGTTGAAAGCCAAAATTATAAGCACTTTAAATTAATTTTGTCGTCTACACATTATCTACCTGGTTTCAAAGTACTGAAAGTGCACTTTGCACTGTAAAAGCAGCATGTTAAACTTGCACTTACTGTATTAATAAATAACTGTGTGGGAAATTTGACCAACTGTCAGAATAGTGTTACACATTTCAAGTGTTAAACAATAAAATTCTGTTGGAATTTTTTCCCCCTCTTTCTGTCTTTAGGAACCCATTTGCAAGCTATTTGAAAGACAAAGTTTATGGAGATTTAGTGCTGAAAGAACTAAAGTGTCCATTTGCAATTGCAAAGTGTCCATCTAGGAAAATTTTTCTGTAACTGGCTGTTTTCCTCCTTCCCCCTACTCCCTTCCTCTGTTATTTTGAGAAAAAGAATTAAGATGCTTATCTTTTTCATTTACTTGCTACTTGAAGAATAATTTGAAGTATAAAATTAATCTTGTCTCCATATAATTATGTGAAACATGTAACAAAGAGCTTTAATCTATTTTAACTTGAGTCTTTCAAGAGAATCTTTAGGTAAGGCCCCAGAGTTCAGTAAATTCTCTGCTTTGGAGACATGGCATGATGGACGCTGCTACAGAGGCCTTTCTAACAAACCAAAGCTGTGTTCTCAAGTTTCCTGCTTCCTGTTTGACTAATGTGCCATCTCACAATGTAGCTGCTTGCAGTGACTTGGTATTTCGAAGAGGTGAGAGGGAGATCCCATTTGCTTAAATGAGTTTGTTCCTAAATTCCAAGCTCCAATTAATATGTAGACTTAATATTGCCTTGAAACTGTGGTATGTGCATTTTAAAATAGACATGAACTGCTTTGTTCATATCTTCTGTCCACTAAGACTTATTCAGAGCTGTTGCTGTCAACTTTAAAATACTGATTATGGAAGAGTGCTTTGTGGGGAATTTACAATAACTCTTCTATTGAGTGTTGATCTTTTGTATAATATATAACCGATTCAGGACTTTGATTATGAATAGTATGCTGAACTATGAACAATTAAAAATAAGCTCTACTGCTGTGTTATGCATATACTTATGTTTAGAGATGTTTACTGCCTTAGCCTGACTTTGCTGGTTTCTGGAATGTGCTGCTTTGAGAAAACAAATTAATATAACACTGCAAAAGGAAATACTTCATCTAAGGATGAATGTAAAACAAGAATTATGGCTAGAAAAGGGACTTGAATTGACAGTAGAATTCAAACTGTTCCTTGTGCCTTCTAATGTTTTCAGTACTTAAAGCTTGCCATTTATGCTCTGTTTCTTTGTGTGTTATCTAATTACTTGTTAAATACAGATAATTAATTGAAAAGTCTAATGTATAAATAACTGTGTATTTTAAGCATGAAGTCTTCTGAATGAAACTCTGAAGACCTTTCATGTTAATGGTGGTTATCTGTGTTTGGTAGGAAATAGCTGTCTCTGAGGAGACAGCCTGTAGAGAACACATTCACAGCAAGAGGACAGAAAAATGTGTAAAAGAATAAATGGAAACAGTGTAGTGATGTTTGATCAGTATTGCTATTGCTTGGAGGACATCGTGAGGTTCTCAGAGTTCAGTAAACAATGACAACTGAATAGTCAGTAAATCAATGAAATTATTGTGCTTTATTAGGGACCAAAACAAAAACCAGATCCAGTTCTACAAATTTGTGGTGTACCACAGCTGCATTGCATTGCAATGTGTATTGCTTCTTCTAGACTGGTGACTGAAAAACAGCATAGCAGGGCTGAAGAAGGTTCAGAGAGGGGCAGCAGGGATGACTGAAAGAGTTCATTTTCAAGAACAACCTGCATTTCCCAACTGCCTCTGTCTTCAGTCTCCACTCATGAGTGTAGTGGCTGCAGCATCTCAGAGACTTCTAAACAGTAATTTTCACTCCCACAGCTCTGTGCAGACTTGTCTTTTTGTGTAAGCTTATGTCTTTTAAAGCAATAGCTGAAAATGTGATTTAGTTATTTGCTCAAGCATTTTACTTTTACACTTGACCATAATGCATCTCCTGATGGCTCTGCTAGTGTGCTTTCCATGTAGGATTTGGTGTTTGTTTTTTTTTGGTTTTTTTTTT
>VZTT01032857.1:19888-36373 GCA_013400855.1 Buphagus erythrorhynchus | reverse complement strand
TTCAATATCATATAAATGAAGAGAGAATGTAAACAGCAAGACCAGGTTGGCTGGAGTCAGAACCCTCCCAACAAATCAATTAATGCTCCTCTACTCCCCTTAATGCTTTTAAATTAGATTAACAGAATGCTGACCCTCCTTTAATAAAGCCTAGTTTCGCCCTGTGGTGTGCATTTAGATACTAATATCAAAGAAACAAGTCTGACAAAGGGAGGATAAACCTTACCAGTAGGCCCTGGTTCCCTGCTATTAGGATAATTGCTCAGGCTGTAGAGTTGTTAAATTATGTTAAATATGCAGACTTTTTTTCTTTTACTGGCTTCATATGGGAAGAAGTCACTGCCAGAAACTTTTGTGTATTCTCTGACTGTTCCATTTTAAAGAACTAGAAGTTGGAACTGAACAACAAACTGTATTTTTAATATGAAGTAGTAGGAAGAAAAACACTATATACAGCCAGTTCTCTATTGTAACTATTTCTAAACTGCCATATTTCAAAGGACATCAAAAACCTCAGAAGCTGAAATAACATAAAGACCCACAAAACAGCTGAAAATAAGCAGCTGCAACACACACACACACATATATATGTGTGTGTGTGTGTGTGTGACTACAGTGTTCACAGTATGTACAACATAAAGCATAATGGATTAAATTTCTGAAAACAATGTGCTGAGATTTGAAAAATGACTGTATAGAAGTAAAGTGCCAAGTCCAGGAACTCAAGAATTGCATATTGCTAACACTTTTATCATCTCCGTGACCATGACTTTACCTGCTTTGTGATTGATTATTCCAAAAGCTTTTCCCTTGAAACATTCTTCCAGCACAAACTGGGACTTTGTTCATTGAACTGAACTTATGCCCATGTCATACTGGAGTCTCTGCCACTTTCTTTCTTTCTATGGAGTTTTTTTCCCTTGGTATAAACATTCTCTCTAGTGTTGACTTATTTATGATGATCAGGAGGTTTTGGTGAAAAATCCATCCTCTCCTCAACTATTTGCAGAGGGGACTAGGGAGAATGCAAATATTCTAGCCACAATCTTCTTCTCATGTTTTCAAAAATACGATAAATGAGTGAAGTGATATTTTTTCATTTGTAACTTAGAGTGAAGGATGATCATAAGCTGTGCAGTCCAGACTTATGTGCACAGAAAGATTTGGAGGTTTGTTCAATGTTTTTTTCTTGGTTGGAGATCTAGTTTACATGGGCAAATAAGCCTTTCACATGGAAAATCAAGACAGGGAAAAAATGCATTGGTGAAAATGAAGCTCTGCATACTCAGCTTAAGTTGGTGTGTTTTCCACATCACTGAAAAGACAGTTCGAAATGGTGGCTTTAAACAGATGTTTCTATCCACTTTCACACACCTTTAAAAATAACTGACTGGTAGGCAGCCTCAAGCTATTTGTCATACTAAAGAGGCTGATGAAAGGGACCACAAAGCAGCAGAGCTCCCCTAAATTCCTCTAATGGCTCTCAGAGTTCCCTGTTATTAACCCTAGTACTGGCTGCCTGCTGAGATAAAGATATAGGACCATTAACCCCATATACTCCCAGCCTGTATTCCTCTCACCAAAATTTGAATGTTTAATGACTGGGTCTCAGGAATTTCAGCTGTGTTTCCCCTACAGTCAATAGATAGACATGCTTACCCTTCTGAAAATTAATTACATCTTAAGTGGGCTCAAACACTGCTGGAAGACGGAGTCCAGCCTCTTCTCCCTGAGCCAGGGGAGCCAAAGACCCTGGACTGTGTTCATTACTGTAGACAGGACTCTGCCTCAATCTGCCACCTCAGGAATACACCAGGCTGCAGCCTCTGGTGCCTTTTGCTGCTGTCTTCTCTGCTCACTTCAACAGTTTTCCTTCTCTCTGAAGCTTCATACATCCTCCCACACTGGAAGTTTCTCTGCATGAACAAAGTATCATCTGTTCTTCACAAAGCTGTCCCTTATTGCTGTTTTACTGCAACTTTATTTTCCCCTTTGGCATAATTTTCAGCCACATGCAGATCCCTTCAGATCAGCATTGACTGTTCCCTGCTGGGTGCTGCTGTCAGCCCCCCAGTGAGCACCTTGCTTGAACTTCCTGCATTGTTCTTCAGGAGCTTCAGACTATCTCCACTCACTAGGTTTGAGGGCTTCCATGAAACTTTAACTGCTGAGTGTAACATGCTGGGCTGTTCTATTAATTATTTGGCTCCTTCCTCTCTGTGTAGCATTTGGAGAAACACACTGTTCATTTCTGAATTCATGACCATGTAATTTAAGACTGTTGCTCCATACTGCCTGTGGCATATCCATATCTGCACACCCTGACTACAAATCTATTAGGTTCTTGCACTATTAGCTGTGACCTGCAAAGTTAACTTGATGATGATGTGATTTAAGAACACAATGCTGTTCTCAAAAATAGTACAATGAGATAATTATTCCAGTGGAATAAGTCAGACAGCATCTTGATAAGCATCCTGCATTTCCTCCTTAAGCAATCTATGAAAGATGCTGAAAAGATGAAATGTTAATTGTTGGAGAGATATTAAACAGTCATACATAAAGTTATTGTCATCAGGCTCTGACACCAGCACTGGGAGGATTTGTTGTTCCTTACTCTGAGCTAAGAGTAAAGTAATCTTCACTTGTAAAATGGTATCACACTACATCAGTAATTATTTAGGATCTCTCAGAAGATAAATGACATACATTCAGGTGTGCTATGGAAAAAAAAAGAAAGGGTTTCCACTACATGTTCTGATGCAACATCTTAGTCCTATTTTAAAAATTCTTGGAAAACCAACCCTAAGCAAAAGATTTATCTAAGCCACTTCTTTAGCTACAAAGACTAAAAGTGAAGACTAATTTTAATATTCTCCTGATGTCCTTGAATCCTGGTCTTCCCTTTAGGGTTTTCTGTGTTACAGAGTGAAATGTGGTTAACACAGTCACTAATGCACTTGACTTCGTTATTCCCCTCTGGAACATATTTTACTTCAACAGATGTTTTCAAAATAATTAAATGGTGGTAAGCATGCATTATTGACAATGTCTGATGCCACACTAATGCACTCCACGTTTAAACATTTGTCACCAGCAGGGCTGTGTGTTCAGGAATGTTGTGCTCTTTATAAATAACTTCTGTAAAGTATCTGGATTGTAAATGGGAAATTATAGGGAAATTCTGATATCTGCTAAATATTAATAATGCATGAATGCAACTGCCATTCTGTAGCCATGGCAACTGAAGTTTGGCTGTTATCATTTGTATGTTGCTCTTTAAAGTAGAAGGCAGAGCACCTCAAAGGTCCTGTCTTCAGCCACCATGAATGAAGGTATTTAGAGCCAGAATTGTGAAAGAAAAAGTATGTTTTTGCGAAAGATTATACATTGATTCCTAAAATTTTCTGGTCAAGTGCTAGATGTTGATGGAAAAATGTATGGTTTATATGAATTAAATGGTGTTAAATCTTGTCCACATATATTTACATTGAGAATAGTGATTTTTTTTTCTTTTTATTTACATATACAAGAAAGGGAAAAGAAAGAGACGGAAAATGAAAATTATCCAGCCTTTGTCATTATATTATTAGCTTCTCTAAAAACTGAGAAAATATCATTGCCATGCTGTAACGAAATTATATTAGGTGCCAAGCTAAAATAAAGTTAGACTTTTTCTCTTATTAGAATTTAATGATATTATTGTAATTAAGCTTCTCATTAATTTTTTCATGCTTTCTATTGAGTTACTGTCCCCTGCAGATTTGGAATGAAATGATCATATAATTACAGCAGTCCATTTTTAAATGAGGATATTTGGAATATAGGTTTGCACCTAGGGTTTTCTGAAATTATAAATCCTGAGTAGAATCACAAGAGTAATTCTCTTTTGTTGAACCTCATAACTAGAAAGAAGTGGAGAAATAATGTTATATTTAGAATTCATGGATAAAAGTGTCTGATGTCCAAATAGAAGCGCAATGAGAGTGAATATACATTTGTAGATATGCACAGGAACGTTAAGCACAACTAGTAATGATACTTGCTGCTTTTAATATTGCAAAACCTAAACACTCAAAATTTTCAAATCTTCCCATCCCTATCATGTCCCTAAGTGAAACTCTGAAGCTACAATATACTTTGGATTTTTAATTTTTTTTGTGGTTCTTGCAGTTATGATTCTGCTGCAGTGAATATGTGAGAAGAGAACAATGTTTTAAAAGTATGATCCCAAAGAAATAAAGTAGGAGTATTTGTCAATAATTATTATTTAAGGTTAATAGATAACAAATAATGCATTCTTTGTCAGGCATAAGATATACTACTGTTCCCCTGTATATATACATTATGAATCACTCAGAAACAGAAGAAATTATAAATGAAGCACTTGGACAAAGTAAATGAACTCTATACTCTGCCTCAGATGACAGAGCAAGAAAAAACTCCAAATAACATTTTTCTTGAAAAACTACAGAAAACAAAAGGGAAGCATCAATTCTCTTGACTTAAAATAATGCCTTTTTATGACACTCCTGAAGAAAACAGACAGTGTTGGAAGAATGTGTTCAAAGCATCATCATGCTAAGAACTAACGTAGCAGACTAATGATTCTTAATTAAAAAGTAGTCTATATTAAATTCACACAGGTCATATTAGACTTCAGTCAGTACCTAGATCATGTAGAAACGTATGGAAAAATAATAATTAATATAAGCTGATACAGAAAAGGTCTTTAAAGTGACAGGAGTACAAGTCACCACTTTCTTTTCCGATCACCTCTGAAAATATCAAGTGTTCATGTTGATTTCAGAAGAAAATTCAAAGAAGATTCTTTCCCTAAGAGACAGATTAAGTCAGCTCAAGTTCATAACTAAAATAAAAAGTAGCGAAAACAATGAGGAAGCAGGCAATGTGCAGGAACAGCTTAAACAGCCATGAAGGAATTAGAGCAAAACACCACCGCAATGTCTGAAAATAGAGAAAAATAACCCTATTGATCACTAGGTCTTTGAAGAGGAGCTGGAAGTAGATATACAACTTACAGACAATATAAAATACTGAATGCGTAAGTGTCTGAGGAGGAGGAATGGTCGTGGCAGAAGCGTGCATTGTATTAGGACTGTGCCTCACATCTCAATGAGCAAGAGTTAAGAGTATTTGTGGGTTTGTTTCATCTCAATGAGTGACAGGATTAGACTGCATAGGTGTGTGATGGGATCTGTGTATAGAAAACTTATATACACATAACTTAAAATAACATACAAACTTAAATAAAAGGCACAAAGTATTTTCCAACTTTCCAACAAGTATTTTTCCAACTTTCCCTTTTTCATCAAAAAGTCCTTTCTTCAGACAGAAGACTCTAGGTCAATTTTATGTGTCAAGCTATCCTTCTTAGTGGGAGGAAAAGGTTATTTCTGTCATTCAGTCCTAAATGTGACAAAATACACAAAGTCCCAAAAGAGAAAAAGGAGAGTAGACATCAGGAATATGTGTTTTTGTTGACATTCTCAGAGTACAGGGAAGCTGAGCAGTCAGATGGATGTCTTTCACCGAGCAGGTCAGCAACACACCTGATTTGCTGTGCCCTGGCTCACTTCACTGGGCTGGGTCATTGTGTATTCAGGTTCAGGAAGAACAGATGCAAGCAGCACCAGAGAGCGGGTGTCCTTTGACACAAAAGGTCTCTAGGTCAGGTGACAAAATAAAAATCAGTTGGAGAAGTCACCAAAACACTACAGGGAAAGAAAGGTGTGCAGAAGAGTCTTAACAGCTTTTCAGGCTAGTTCAGTGACAGAGGAAATGCTTTAAAAACATTGAGCAATCAGTGTCATAAACAAAAAGGCAGGTGCCATAATGAAGCAGAAGGCCATGGATTTTCCCTTTTGCTTTGACTTCTACCTTTTTATAAAAATTCTTGAACAATACTAAAACACAAAAAAAACCAAACAGAAATAGATGACAAAATATTGAGAATTCATCTTACCATAACAAGCTATTTTTCATTTGCACTTTCTGATCCCACACTCCTGGTTTTATGAGAGAAAATCTCAATAAAGCAGCAAGGTTACACACATTACAGATCTCTTTATATTATTTTTTTTTCCATTTAGTATTCTAACCTTTGTCTTCTGTCATGCCTTTTTGTATGGTTTTATTTGCAACTGAGGTAGGACTATATTAATAGAAGGAAGAATTTCAAGTGCATGTTAGGTTCTCCACTCTTCAAGTACATAAATGAAGATAAATTGATACAAAAACATCAGTGTTGCAGTTCCAGGTGTATGAGAGATATGAGAGGGAGATGGAAAAGTGTCAAATCCTATACAACAGGTTATAACTCCTTCTGTCCCAGTAGAGTTATACAGGAATGGTTTCCAGGGAGAGTTGCACTTCTTCCTGAACTACATACAGACTGTGATTTTATTTGCTTCTCTGTGTCAGAAGTAAAGGATATTTGTATTTGCATATTATAATGTACATTTTCTTCTTCTTTTTTTAATTTTAGGCTTTCATTGCAAAGTTGATTTAAAGTAGTCAAAAATCCACTTATGAATAAAGCTTACATCTTCAACAAAGAGTAGGAGGTCTTCTTATAAAGAAAAATGAATTTCACAAGGAAAAGGCTAAAAGATGGGTCAGTCAATAAAAATACTCTGTTTTCTCTTGAATTCTTTGTTCTTATATCTTAATCATATCCAGCGTAGAACACAGTTTTTTTCCTACTGGTTTGTAAAGTAGGCTTATAATTAATTTATAAGCACTTCTAATTAGTAGAGACAAGTAAGCATTGAAAACCCCACATGATGAGAAGGCTTCCCTTTCAAAAAACTCCAAGTTCTCCAACATACTGCTCTAGCACAAGCTAATTAAAATCACAGTCCACTTGAAAGTTATGGGTAAAAATAAAACGGTGACAAATGCTAGAAACAAAATGTTAGATAATTCGTTTCTGAATTTTGCTGGACCTCAGAGCATCAGAGATATTTCTGATGTATTGCAAAAGATCTGGAAATTTGTTTTTACCCCTGCTCCTGCTGACCTCGGTGGGGTTCCCCTGTTCCCAGCTGCAGCACAAGGCTGGGCTGGACCCCTCCGGAGCGCTGGGCTGGTTTCCCCCACCAAGGGGGCTGGGAGCACATCCACCTGCTAAAAGCAGCAGCACTGCTGATGTGCTACAGACCTGCCGAGCAGGCCTGGGCTGTGTAACCCCTTCACCTCTGGCTGTGGGGGTGCCAGAACCAGCACACAGCACCCATGCCAAGGGCAGCTGGTGTTTGTTAGCAAGGGAAGAGCAGGGCAGGTGAGAAAGGACCGTTCAAGTGAAGACATCCCGACATGGGCGCTGATGGCTCAAATGCATCACCTGTCACGTGGCTGAAGGAAAACTTTCTCAGCAGCATTGAATCATTACAGGTGGTGTAAGAGAGGTCAAGTTGGTGCTAAGCAGGCAGAATAAAATTACTGCTCTAGATATGAACAACGTGGAAAGGAACTTGAGGGATACTGAACTAACTGGCAGTGGACAATGCTGTGCAATTCCATGCAACTTACTAAGGCTCAAGGTATCCTAAATTCAATAAGCTGCTAATATGAGGTGTAAATATTAATACATATACAACACCATTCTTCAGTTTGCTTTTCTGTATTAGTTTTAAACTCTGTGATGCCTTTATGTGACATGTTCAGGTGTTGGAGGCTTTTTCCTCCATGATAAAAATATTTTAATGTTTGCATTTTTACAGATGGATGCTTAGATTCTGACACTATCAAGAGGGTTTAGAAGATGGGGTTTTAGCAAACACTTGTGAAAAATCTTACAAGAATTGACAACCTTTACACACAAAAAACCAGTTTAATTTTTAGCTAATTTGTTGCTACTTCACATTCCTCAGACATTTTTAGTTGTTTCTAATGTTCTCAGACCCAACAATATAAAAACAATGTCTGTAGTTTACCTCCCATAACTGATCCAGGAAAATACCAGGTTTAGGATGTTCATAACTCTGATTTTCAACATTTCATTTTTTTTTCCTCTCTGTATTTTTTTTTATTTAGTAGTATCATCAGGTGATGTCTTTTTGAAGAATATTAAGGTGAGGCCCTGGTAAAAATTCTGAGAAACTCTCCTCATGAAAAGAAAAATATTTTGCAGGTTTGCTTGACCTTTTCCTGGCTCCTGGAGGAATAAAAGTACTAGTGATGGAATAGCATAAAAAGTTCAGACTTTCTTTTCAGACCAGCATACTCTGTCTTTCAAGTCAGCATAAGGCTGCAATTAGGTCATTATATACGTGTGTGTGTGAGAGAGAGACAAGATATTAGATGTCAATTATTTATGCCAATTCTAATAATAATACCAAAGTTCTTTAGAAACATGCTTGCAGTAAAGGAATGTGACCTCTGAGAAGTGTTTTCTTTTTTTGTTATGTCAGCAACTTTCACAACCTGATCATGGTTGGGGTTTAGGTATTCATGTAAGGGTAAGAAGGTGAGATTCCCTTTTTCCTCAATATCACTGGTAAAGCCAGACAAATTCACACACTGTGGGGCCACCACTCTCACAAAGTAGTTTAAGAGGTTTGACCACTATATAAAACACCATTATAACAAACCCAAATGCACGCTGGTGTGTTCTGGGTATTCAAAGAATGGTTTGGTTTGGAAAGGACCATAAAGATCATCTCGTTACAATTCCACTGCCATGGGTAGGGACATTTTCCACCACACCAGGTTGCACAAAGCCCCCCTCCAGTCTGGCCTCGAACATTTCCAGGGATGGGACATCCACAACTTCTCTACGGCAACCTTAGGTCTTTCACAGATTCTTTATTTTCTGAGTGAAAATATGAAAACTTATGAAAACCTCCAGTCTTTATCTAACTGGTTTACAAAGCCAACCACACTATTTCTAATATATGAAAATGTTTAAATTATTTTTAAGCAGTCTATTAAAAAGTAAAGTCATCTCCATATTTCAGTTCTTAGCTTAAAAGATTGCTCTCCCACTATGTGCACAAAGTTTTCTTACCATAATCACCACTACAGCCTCCATGATGTTAAAACCAAAGCACAGAACTCAATTTCTAAAACATTAAACAATTAGGGAAAATATCTAGTTAACCTACGTGATGTTGTCTATAGAAATAGAAAGGGTCTTCACCGTCAGCTTCAGATGAAAAGACCAGTTGATATGGCAAGTGACTTTGATCGTAGTTGAAACTACACAATATGTTTCCGAATTCAGTGTGTTAGGTGTGTCTTTTGTAGCTGCTTTATGATATTGCATAGCATTCCTAAAGCCATATTATCTAGTTGTCATTCATGGGGAAGTCATAGGTGCAATAGAAAAATAAATACATTTCCTCTTCTTCCTCCTATTCAGAGAAGAAAAAATGATGAGACAATGTGAGAAATGTAAGAAGCAATGGATAATATGCCTCCTAAAGAACTGCAGCGAAGAATCCCAAACTGAACATCTTGGGATTTGGTCTCCTTGCTGTATTAGTAAAGAGGCATCGATTGAGAGGATTTTGCTGGCTGTCTCTGCCATTTTAAAAGCAAAACTTCCTACAGTTCAATTATCTGCAATAGCCTCCCATGATATCACTGAGAATTAAATTGCCGTTGTTCCTGCCAAACAACTGCTTTTCCTGTAAACTGGTGGAAAGGCTCTTTAATGAACATTTATGAGCCCATCCTCTGGAGCGACCCCTTTCCCTGGAGCAGGGCTGCCAGGGAGGGCTCCCCGCGAGGCGTTCTACCTGAGTGCACTTTGCCAGATTGATGAGCCTCCTTCCGACAGCTGACTTTTTATGCAGAGAATTTGTTTGGCATGCGCAAGCTGCTTACATCAATATATTATTAAAAGGGGAGGAGGGAAGGGGCTGCGGACACTAACTTGTAGCTGTGCTGCAGCTTTTCTAGCTGGGTTTCTGTATAAATGTATACATCTTTTAATCTTCCATTTCTTCTTTATTTTTTTCCCCCCAGAGAAGCCGTTTAGCAGTGCAGTGGCATTTTTCCACTTCCCAAACACGCATTTGCTCCTCCACAGCTGCCGTGCCCCTCTCATTCTGAGCAGCCCTTTTTTCCCCCTAAATTCTCAATGGTCCTTAGTACAAACATGAATAGAAAGGTTACTCAGCGGGTTTGCATAGTAAACACAAATGGATATTGTTCTTGACATCTTGTGAACTTGTCTCTCTGCCTTGTATCTTGAGAGAACATAGGACCTTCTGGGCCTGTACCAGCCTTGCTGCATTTTTAATGATAGTCCCTGAAATGCAGGGGAGAAAGATGTTGTCACCTCGGCATATTTTATCCCTGATCAAACATTAGTTGGCAGCTGTTCTAAACTTGTAACGCTGTCTCATCTATGCAGGCTGCTGGTTTGGTGGCAAGAGTGCAAAATCTCACCCAGCTTCCTCTCCACGTCTCTCCAGCCCCCTTACCTATGCCTTGGAGCCTTGCTCTCCTCTCTAGCAACACAAAATCATGTCCAGCAAGTTCCAATGCACAGAGGCGAGAGTTAGCAAGGAAACCATTCATTTTATAAAGTAATACTTACCAAAATCAGGGTAAACATGCCAAGACATTTAAACATTTATAAACACTGAATGTATTTTCATATGCAGAGATAACAGCAGACATGAAGACAACTTCAGTGTGTTGCATATGAGCATTTGATTTTTGGTTTTGCTTTTTTTCTTCCCTGACTGGTCCATTTGGTCTAAATATTGTTATTTTAGCTCTCAGGGAAGGGGGATTGTTTGTTTGTTTGTTTTCTTTTTAAAAGAGCATAATAGTTGTTTCTGAGAGAGTATTCACTGCTAAGGAACCACCAATACAAAGGATTCTGGCAGGTGTTTACAATCCTCTATTAAAAAATAATAGCTTCAGCCATCACCATCACTGCAGACTGACAAAGTTATTTTGATGATTTTGAAAAAGTGAAATTTCTGTTTCGCCAGTGATTTTTCATGATCTGAAAGTCTTCATTATTAAGCTGGAGCCACATAATTTGAAAGTGTTTCTTGTTAATATTTGAGTGTCATTCAGCAATTCTGCACTTGGAGGAAGAAGATTAATGTTTTTTTAAATGGTATTTCTCAAGTCAGTGTAAGAAGTAGGATTTATGGAAGCAATCTTTAATCCTCTCGTTACTATTCTAGATTAGAAAAGGGAATATAAAAACTCGGAAATTCCATTTAATATATATGACATGGACAAAGAATTATATAACACAGCTTTTCCATTTGAAGCCCCTTTAGTACATAATTATGCATTCTTTTTCCTTCATCCCAAACAAGTAGCACTTGTTCTGCTGTTAGAGACCTTGCTTCTTGGAAATGCCCAAATGGTTTTTGAGCATTGCACCTACATCTTCAACATGTTACCAGTGAGCACTGATTACAATTGGTAAAGGTATTTTTTTAACAAATCAAATGCAACTGTTTGTCTACTTGGCCAATGGACATGAGTCCATTTTTTATTCAATAATATTCAATACAGATGAGATTGCTGAAGGCACCTTAAGGACCCTGATACAATTGTAATCTTCTTTCTAAAAATATCAAGATGCTGTAGAAAAATAATTTTCCTGCATAGGCCAAAGAAATTTTATGCAGGTTTAGAAATCCAGGGAGGATACTCTGAGATTATTAATTGCTTTGGTCAAAATTTAAATCATTTTGAGTATTATGCTCTTTTCTCCTTACTGCATTGTGGGGGAGGTAGTGGGGTGGGGGAAAGACTTTGCAGTACTTGAAAAGGTAAAGAAGGGCAACAAGGCTAATCCAGGATTAAAGAAAAATGAGCTCTGAGGACAGTCAGAGATATTTTTAAACCGTATGGCCCAGAGGGAAGATATTTAAAGTGGGTATCTCTTGAAGTACACACTGCCAATACTCAGGTTATTTTTTTCTGGATTTGTACATAGGCAAAACATATATAAATGCAAATAGAAGAAAGGTAGTTAAGGGGATCACAAAAATCTAGTATGCCTGAGATCACAAATACTACACTGCAAAATAAACTGAAGTACAGTGCTCCAAAAAGGTCTTTGCTGAAGATAGCCTACTGAGAGCTGTAAAAATTTGACAAACAACAAGCACTCCCTCTGACTTGTTTCTCAAATACTGTGAAATCATCATGATTTTATTTACAAGATCATGGCAAAATCTTCTTATTCACTCTCGAAGGAAGGATATTATAAATCAATTGCAAATAACTTCTAACTTGACTTAATTAGAAAATGAATTATGAAAATATTTTTGCCCTAGTGAAGTTTTTTTTTCTAACAAGCGCTCACTGTTTTGTCCATATTCTGTTTCATCTCTGTCTCTTTCAGTAAAACAATAATGTCAGCTACAAGGAAACCTTGCATGAATGTTTTTTCCCAAGCTTTCCAAACAGATATTGCCAGAGAAATGTCAAGGAAAGTGCCATTTCCGAGTTTACAGCTGCAAAGTTCCTTTTCAGGGAAAGGGAATAAGAATCAGAGGACTTTGTGGGCAGATCTCCTTTCACATACTGTATGATTACTTGCAGTGGAACAGCAAGAAGAGAAAAAAGAAGCCTTCTCTATACAGTGTCAGGGAATAAAGGGAATCCAAGATGAGCTAACAGACTATTTTGTCACAGAATTTCTGAATAAAGTGAAGTCATGTGAACTTGAACAGTAAACAGATGGATTAGAGACCCAATTATCTGTGGTACTGTATATGAACTCCAACAAAGTTGCTGTGAAAGAGGCAGACTGTGCCCTAGCAGATCTGCCTCGAGCCTGGCAAAATGGGTCACTGGTCTTTATTGAAGCCCTGGGACACAAATGGCACAGCACTTTTTTCTCTAGTGGTAATGCTGGTGATGACAAAACGAGCTTTTGAAAAGCTCTTCAAAAGACTCTGTTTCCCATTGACCAACTGATCTCAGACTGGGTACAGCACAACCATTTCATAGAGAAGGTTTGAATTAGATGGGGTTACAACCCAGTTCAGCCAGGTTTCATGCCTGCTCATCGATTTGACTCCTCAGAAGCCTGAGTGGCAGCCTGATGAAGGATCTGCAGCCTAAATTCTCAGGGTCTTCAACTCCTACAAAGTTTGATAAGCGATTCCATGTCATGACATGCTCAAAAATTTCCAGAACTACCTAGCAGAAAGTAAACAAACCTCTTCTTCATCACTACTACTTTTCCAAGTTGTGTAAAACACTCTGAAAATAAATTCCATGTTTGGAAAGGTAGCTCTCTATATGAACAGTCATGAGAAACTACTCATACATGAGAACCTGGTTTGTGTAAAACAGCCTACAAGAATTTTCAGGAAAAAAACCAAAACGCATTTGTCTCAAAGCTACTGAAGTGTTCTGCTTCAATAATTTGACATAACTAGGCAGCTGAGGGCAATTAATGAGCATCTAAATTTAAACAAGATTTGGAATACAGACTGAAATAGGAGTGTCAGTACTCAAATCATAGACTTTTTTTTTATTACAATTAAGTAACTTCATCAAAATTATCAGGTATTTAGGCTATAAATTTTTAAGTTTCACATAGACATAATACTGTACACATCCTCACCTGGCTAACATGCCAGGAATGAACAAACCACTCTCTCAATGGGGAAGGCAGAGTGCCTGGACAGTTCTGCTGGGAGGCTTTGGTCATGCTGGAGGTCAGACACACTCTGGACTTGACAGTGACACAACTGATGGCATGCCAGAGCAGGGGACGAGGTACAGCAACCTGAGAACTCCCTTCCTGGGTTGGGTCCTACCTGCCAACAAACACTACAGTCCTAAAGAATATACAGACTCTTTTTCTGACAAAGCACAAGGGCATATTTCAGATTTTTTTGTTGCCTCTTTTGCAGGAAAACAAAAATACAGGCCGTAAAAATAAAAACAGGTATAGGTTTTTGTAAACACTGCTGTGAGCAGTCACTCAATGACCAGAATTATCTCCCTATTTTTTCATATCTTCAAATCAAAGATGTCTACTTTACTGGAACATGTGGGCTCAGTATGGAGCAGCTCCATCAGATAACAACACCCAGCAATAAAAGCAGAGCAGACTAGGAACACCACTGCTTCTGGCTTCAAACCTGGTGAGTTTGAAGAGAATCAAAAGAAGCAAAATAAGAGGGGAGCCTGGTTAGAAAGTCACACTGTAAATTTTATAGAGGAGTCCAATCTCACTAGTCACAGCAGGAAAATAAATTTGTCGTTCAGCATGTCTGAGAAAAGCTCTGCCCAGCCCCGATTCGCAGCTGAGGAGACTGAAGAGGAGTCAGGGGAGACTATCTCTTTATGACATGATGGCTGACTCTGATAATTTGATGGCTACTCCCAGGTCTAGGAATCATGGCAGCTGATCCAGATACATCATAAAATGTGCAATACATAACACAACAAATCAAGATAAAAGCTTTCTCTAGTGGACAAAATACTCAGGCTATCACTACACTGATGTCAGGTTAAAGTGTGTGTCAAACATGAAACATTGTTCAATGTAGCACATCACAGCTGAGCAGAGGAAAATCTTTACCATAGATTTCCTTTTCCTTCCTCTTCTTTTTCTTCTCCTCCCTTTTTAAAGCTGGTACCATGATGCAAAATCTCAGATACTTTTTCCCCACTGACTAGAAAACACCTGCAAATTCCAGACCACAAATCCAACATGCTTTAATCAAATAGGTTGCTTGTACACGCCAACTCTTGGTTGCAGGGTTTTTTGAATCAAGAAAACTTGAATTCTTTTCTCCAAATTAATACATTTTATACAGATGGGTACCATGTCTGACCATGTTCTCCACTTCTTCAAAGCAGAGACTTTGGCAGTGAAAGCTGTGGAAAGAATGAAAACTGGCTCTTTTGCTACACGAGGTCTTAGTCATGAGCCCCAGTAGGCCTCTCCCTCAGCTATGGTTAAAAAGCCTAAAGGACAGAATTTACTGTCACATCCTGTAAACAGACAGGTCCTTTCAGTATGATCAGTTTCCTCTGATTGTACTGAAGTATTTACCTAACACAGTGTCTTGCCTAACTGAGGCCGTAGATTTCTTTAAGGTGCTCAAATGTCAGAACACAAACACCAGATCAGATAAACCAAAAAACAAACCCCTTAAACCACTGTCAGCTGAAACTTTCATCTAGTTTGTAGTAGGCAAAGGCACCAATCCTTCCTAGTCCTTATCAGGGAAGTGATTTTTATCCCTGACCCACCTCTGTCCTTGCAGCATTGTACTCTATGATGTAGACTCACCAAATTCCTAAAAGACATCTAAATACAACAGTAGATACCAGTGAGTGGGGTGCTTGTCCTGGTCCCACTGAAGTTTTATGAAGCTTGAATCTCAGCATTTCCTGATGCTTCTGAGTGGGAGTGACTCTCCTCCCAGCTCAGCAGCTTCTCTGAACCCACTTTCTTGCAGAGTTCTCCCCACACATTTCATAGGAATGTAAGGAGTCTGCCAGTAAAATGGGCATTTTTAGGCAGAACACAGAACGCACCAGAGTCAGGCTCCACATTGCTCCCACCTGCCTTGTGCATGCCCTACCCTGCATTTTAAAATGGCCTCAGATAATGCAGTCCTTGTTAATTAGTGATACATCTTTTCCTATGTTAACTTATATCAGCATTATGTGTTTATAAAAAATGCAGGTACACTTCCCTTTGGATCCTCTAGAAGAATTTCTTTTCAACTTTTCTCTCGATTTATGGGATTAATTAAATTTAATGGGATTAATTTGCTCCATCCATCACTCCTTTTATTTCATTGCGTGGGCCTTAATCTATAGGTACACATTGCAAAATAAGATAGAAAAAATAATTTAATCTAGTCTCAATTCAGAGTAGCTGATTTAACAAGTTATGCAGTGGGACTCATCATCATAGCAGGCAGGAGGAAGAATTTTCTGTCCTTCTCTTCAAACAGCCGTAAGAATGCTGATTCCTATTCTTGCTTTTTCTCTGTTTTTTTTTTTTTTTTTTTTTTTTTTTTGTTTTTTTTTTTTTTTTTTTTTTTTTTTTACAAAAAATTTTTTTTTTCTTATNTTTTTTGGGTTTTTTTTTTTTTGTCTTTTTTGGTGAGGACTGGGGAGGAAAGGATCTTATGCATAATTTAATTGCTTTGTCTTTCTCCCTCAGGTCAGTATATTATATTATATTGAAAAGTAATTATGCAGCGAAAGTAAAATGTCAAACTGCAGATGTCTGGTAACAAGTATAGTACAGATGTGAACGATTCTATTATGTGCCATCTTGCAGACATCTTTATACCTTTCCTCTGAAGCTTCACCCTATGTGCTTATACGTTTGAGTATTTATGCACCCTGGATGAGATTTGCTTTTTTTCCCCCCCTTTGCAGCATCTAGATCCCAAGCTGGGTTGCCTTGTTGGCAATGATTGATTACCCAATATCTAATTAAACCTGATCCAATCACTTATTATGCAGAGTGGAACAAACACACTGAAGTCG
>VZTT01032857.1:7376-19751 GCA_013400855.1 Buphagus erythrorhynchus | reverse complement strand
CCCCCACGCTTCTCTCTTTCTCTCTTTTTTTTTTTTTTTTTTTTTTTAAAGAAAAAATTATTGAGAACAGCAGAGGTTCTGTTTGGGTTAGTGTGTACAATGAGATCAAAGTCCCCTAGAGATCCAGAGTCCTTAAGTGGCAGGGAGTGGAAGAAAAAGAGTGTGTGCATGGGGGAGGTGGTGGCAGGAGGTGCACTTGGTATGGTAATGAACCTACCTTGGGGAGAGTGACAGATATGACATTAAAGCAAACCTAGCAGGGTAATAATTTCTTTTCTATTGTCTGCCAAGCAGGATTCTCTTCGCAGCTCTCATTTATAAATTTTTCAGTTTTAATGCTTTAATTATTTAAAATGCAAATAGGTTCCTGAAGAAAGAAGCAGAAAATACAAATTCCCTAAACAAATTCAACTTTTGAAGTTACATTCATACATTGTAAAACCTTTTTCTTGTGCCTTGCATTAGCTTAGCTTAGTTAGGTTTCAGGGTGGATTTTTGGTTTGTTTTTTTTTTAGTGAGTCAAGAATTAGTTAAACTTTTTGTAGTTTTTCATGTTCATATTTTTGTTAGCTCAAGCAAATTTTTTTGTTTTGCTTGTACAACAAGTGAAATAAAAAATCAGATTCCCTTGAAAAGAACCAGCCAGAAAAATGAAGAGGCTTTTTATGATGGTATTTCCTGACATTATCTACATTTCAAATGTTCAAACTGTATTAAGATATTAGGGAAATTGATTATTTACATCCCTTCACATATTGAAAATTTCTGTTTAAAGGGTCCCTCCTCTTATAAATTGTTTATATTCAATATAGACAAGTCCCTGTGTGCATGTGCACATGTGAATGATTCCCATGTGATAGTTGGAAGAAATGGTAGATGTATTTTTAAAAACCTTATGCAATTAATCATGTGTTTACAATTCCATCACCTACTTTTTAATCTAGCTACAAATCTAAGATTCCTGACTCCTGTAGGGCTTCAAAGAGCTGATAGTCAGAACAAAACTAAAACAAAAGCAACAAAATTCAGTAATATTTTAAACATTTTTAATCTTAAGCTAGAATTTTATTGGAACAGTTATTATTTCTGGAATAAAAGGAATAAAAGTATATAGTTTGAGAGCCTCTATTGTTTCTAGACAGGTATTAAAATTCTGCAGTTTATTTGTTTCTTTTCCCTGCCAGGTCAGACACAAGAGTTCTGCACATTTGGCCAAAAGCTGTGAAGGTTCCTAGGTCAACATATTTCAGTTCAATAATTCTTCATGTCGAGAAAAAAACATGTAGATTATTTATGGGCATGTTTTAAATATTTCACTCTTCTGTCCTAGCCCTTAGATCTAAATTGTGCAGCACCTGGGTGGATGAGTGAGTTCAAGAAAGAACCCCAGTATCACTAATGAAAACTCTTAAATCATAACAAAAAGATGTTTCTGTAATAAATTAGGAAGAAGTCATGTTATAGAAATCATTCACAGACTTGTTCACAGCATGGATGAGGTGTAAAGGGACCTCTGGAAATCAGCTGACCCAACGTCCTTGCTCAAGCAGGGCCACATAAAATCAGTTTCCCAAGACAGTTTTCAGTATCTCCAAGGATGGAAACTTCACAGCCTTCCTGGGCAGCCTGTCCCAGTGCTTGGCCACCTCAACAGTAAAAACCTGTTTCCTTGCATTCACACAGAGCCTGTTGTGTTTCAGTTTGCACCCATCATCTCTTGTTCTGTCACTGGGCACCACTGAAAAGAGTCTCTCTCCATCCTCTTTGCACCCTCCCTTCAGATATTTGTATACATTTATGAGCCCTGAGCCTTCTCTTTCCCTGGCTAAACAGTCCCAGCTCTCTCATATGACAGATGCTTCAGCCCCTTAATCATCTTAGTGGCCTTTTGCTGAACTCTCTCCAGTATGTCCACATCTCTCTGGTGGAGCCCAGAACNTTGTTCACAGCATGGATGAGGTGTAAAGGGACCTCTGGAAATCAGCTGACCCAACGTCCTTGCTCAAGCGGGGCCACATAAAATCAGTTTCCCAAGACAGTTTTCAGTATCTCCAAGGATGGAAACTTCACAGCCTTCCTGGGCAGCCTGTCCCAGTGCTTGGCCACCTCAACAGTAAAAACCTGTTTCCTTGCATTCACACAGAGCCTGTTGTGTTTCAGTTTGCACCCATCATCTCTTGTTCTGTCACTGGGCACCACTGAAAAGAGTCTCTCTCCATCCTCTTTGCACCCTCCCTTCAGATATTTGTATACACTGATGAGCCNTGTATACATTTATGAGCCCTGAGCCTTCTCTTTCCCTGGCTAAACAGTCCCAGCTCTCTCATATGACAGATGCTTCAGCCCCTTAATCATCTTAGTGGCCTTTTGCTGAACTCTCTCCAGTATGTCCACATCTCTCTGGTGGAGCCCAGAACTGGGCACAGCGCTCCAGGCGTGTCCTCAGGAAATGCTGAGCAGTGAGGACAGGTGTTTTATCACTGGCACTAGATTATGGGCCATAATCATGCATCGTGGATACACAGTGCCAGCCAATTTAGCCCAAAATTTTTACCTTTTAGAGAAATGTACTCACTGCATATTTTTTTGTCAGGGGAATGTCTGCTAAACTGTGTTAGCATTTAAACAACTTCATCCTGAGAGGATGTAATACACAGAAGCACTTGCAGGATTTTAAAGAGCAGTAAAATAGGCTTGAGGGTAGAATACAGCCCTTCTTTACTAGCAAAAACAGTAATGGAAGTCAACACTGGAAAATACCAATACAGGGGGAAAAAAAGTGTTTTGGAGGGTGCAGAGCTACAGAGAAAAGAGCCATGTGAATGTCCAGTACCAGAACCTGCATGGAGCCCTTTGCCTTATGCTCACAGTAGTCACAGCAGTATCAGGTTGTCTGTCTTTATAGGAGTCTTCCTTCAAGACTAACTACATTGCTAGATAAGCCACCTTGGCACAAATAGCAAAAAACCCCAAGCCTCTAGCATTCAGACTGAGCCTGTTGCAGAGCTAGAGCTAACACAAACTTCAGTTATTGCTGATACCTAGCTTACCTAGTTCTAATTTTATGGCTCAACTCTAGCTACCCATCCCCTTCTGCAATAAAACAATAAACATTATATTGTTTTCCATGGAAGCTGCAGAACTACAGTGAGGTAAATGGGAGAAAAATCAAGCCTTAAATATTTTAATCATGCAGACATATACAGAGTTAAGAAGAAAAAATGAGAAAAAAAAATGAAAGAAACAAAATAGGTTTCTCACAGCATTAAAAATAAATGTTTTACGCTAGGGCAATAGGAGGCTAACATTACCAAAGGAAGCTAAATTTAGCCTGTGAAAGGTTATCTTGGGCAAGCACTTATGGTGCATTTCTCTAAATTTTCACTTCAATTAATCTCTAGAAATTCAGTGTCTGATCCCAGTGACAGTAGCCTCTGGCTTCTTGAGAGCGACTGCCGAGGAAAAATTATCTGACACATATCAAACAAGCAAGAAATGACACTGGACAACATTAATCAAAACTTTCTCATTTCCTGAAGAATTAAGCATTAAATAATTAATTCCAGCACTACAGGCAGCTGTAAAAGAGGCCTCGTGCCTCCCCGCTGGTAAGAATTTGTCCTTGTCTAAAAGACTAGATTGATATATTTATTATTTATCAGATTAATCATGGCCAAGAACATTATAGATTGGCAGCCAAGCCCAGCCAGTTATATTGTAGTGGCCTGTTATTGGAGCTTGGAAAGAACCTGGTACATCAGCAACATTCAAAAGGGGAGGAGGTAGAAGAGTTTTCCCCCAAGAACTGATTTTAAAAACCAAGCAAACAAACAAAAACCTCCAACTAAAATGAAAAATACCCTTCAAATATTTTGGGTTTTTTGTTTGGTTGTTGTTGGGGTTTTTTTGAAAAAAGGAATCAGACAAAGAAGATGTCATTGATTCAGCACCTCAGTGGAGGCTGCTAGCTCCTGGGGTCATTTTTACTTCTGTTTGCTAAGGACTGAAGGAGGCCCTTAGGATGTGGGTCAGAATATCAACTATTCTACGTGAAGCCACAATCATTAGTTTTAAAACATAGTTTCAGTGACAGACAGATATAAATCAATTTAACCAGCATGAACAAGAAAAAAACACTTCCTACCCTTAATTTTCCTTCTGTTTATCCAAGTACTGTAGCTGTGAGACTGATTTATAGTTTAGGTTTTCTTTCATTTTTGCTAGCTGACCATGGTGGTAACAAGTAACAGAGTAACTACAAAGTTACAACCTAGGAAATCAGCATGCCAAGTTTCTGCAGATTAATAAATGTCAACCAAAATAGACTTCATATAATTTCATGTAATTTTATCATGCAGTCCTGGGTTTGGGGTTTTTTTCTCTTTTTAGGTTTCCCCCCCCTATTGCTTCTATTCTGCCAATCATCAAAATAATATCTTACATGGAATTTTTCATTTTGAATAGAGGATTTCTTACTTCCTTTCAATAAATTTGCACACAGTCAAAGGAAACCATAACTGTGGGAATCACAATTTAGCAATTGTTCCAAATGTTAGCCTCTCCTCTACATCTTCTTTTCTTGTTTCTGTGGTGGAGGAAGGATGAGTGAAACTTCTCTTGCCCCACAAAAAGTTTACTGCTATGTGTGCCTCCTCAGTTTTCTCTTTTGATATTACTTACATAGTATCTGGCAACAAAAAAAATTTAAAAAAAAAAAAAAATCCACATAAGGAAGACTGCTATGTACTTGATGAGTTAAAAGTAATGAGATATTCCTTAAGGGCAATTTTGCTTCCACTCAGACCAGAAGTGCCGTGATAGTCTATTAGACAGGAAATTTTAGGGTGGCCAGACACATTGATCATTTTATTTTAAAAAGATAAATAAGAGAAAAGAGAGCAACAGTGAATAAGAGCTTGAAATAGCAGAAAGAAGAGTCAGCAGAAGCCATGCTCCTTTGACCCGGGATAGATAAGGAAATGTTTGATAAACATTTCATTAAGATTAGAAGAATGTTCATAATAGGTTACAGGTAGAACCCATTCAGTCCAAATAAAATCTAACTATTTATTCTTAGGTTCAACTATAAAGCCTCCAGCTTTTGTAAAAACTAACAAGGGATTCCCAGGCTATAGAGATCATGAAGCTAAGGACTTCCAGTGGTTCTGAGATCTAGAGGTAAAAGATTTCCTGAGCTGGAAGAATGAACCTTAAATATAACTAATCTAGATGGACTCTTCTACCATGAGTTTTTCTACCTGTTTCTTGATTTCATGTGAATAATGTTAGTAGTGTCCAGTGGCAATCAGTTTCACATTTAACTATGCATTTCAAAACAAACTTCCTCTCTTTTCTTTTGAACAAGCTACTTTCAGAAGCCAATGAACGTTTTCCTCCTCAGGTGCTCCTTGTGGCTTGTGAGGTTACCACCACCGAGCATACTGACACTGTTGGCTGCTGTCTACAGCATCTTCTTCACTTCTCATCATAATCCTGTGCTTTGGAGCACAATCAAGTCTGATGCATCAAGCAGCAACTTTATCTTTCTTAAGAATTCTCTCTCTTATCTTTCTTAAATGTTCTATTTCAGTGCAGGAAAAAAAAAATCTTTTCCTTATCAGATACCGCTGGAGAATATTTAGACAAATAGACAAAGTAGAAGGTAAAAAAGAAAATGTTTGCTCATTTGCTTCAATCTTTCCAAATCCTCTCAGAGGGCCAGATCCTTAGTATCCCATAGTTAAGGGGTACTTTATGGCCAGCAAGGGTATTCTACTTATGACGAGACAAGTCACAGCTCTTGTGTAGAAGAAAAAAGAAAATAAATTTAACAGAGGAGGTGGCTTTAAAAAGGCTCCAAAACTTAAACACTTGAAAAATTAAATGTAAAAAAAAAAAAAAAATAGAAATATTTTTTCTTGGAACAGTTTAGCAATTGTTTCAGAGACAACTGATGTATTTTATTTATTTAAACAGAAAAAGAGGGTGAAAATTTACCTTGCCTTCTGCAACACAACTATTTCAAAGATAGTCTTGGACATTAACCTGAGGATATGCTGAATACTTTAAAAATCAGATCATTTACTGTGACACATTTTAAGCATACCCAAAAGCATGTGAGAGAATAATTAAACAAGCTCCCAAAAACTCAATCCTTGTTTTCCACAGAGACAGTATGTGTCTGATTAAATTAGCTGGGTAAACTTCAACGAATGTGTGTAATCCCCAATGACAGCACTATGGACAGCATCCTCCTTAATGGGAGACAACAAGCTGCTCCTGAAGGAAAAAGAAGAGGCTGGTCCCTGGTGGTTACCAGCCCTCTGTTTACATCCTTCTTTGCCTCTTGATGCACAGGAGCAAGCCCGTGGCTACTCCAGCCACAAATGTGACAAAGCTCCAGCCTTTGGAGGTTTGTGCAATACTCCCCTGAGGCCCCTCTGCTGTGAGATAACAAGCAGCTGTCCTGGAGGGTCACCTGGGAGTGATTAACACCCCTGACCACAACATTCTCCCTTCTGGTTTTTGCATTTTAAGCGGGTGCCTGAACCCTTTGGCTACCTCCTCTCTAAAAGACCCCATTCTTCCCAGGGCCTGCCTGAAGGGCTCAGGGCCAGCTCAGCCCCAGTGCAGCCACAGGCAGCTCCACAGCTGCCGATGATGGACAGATGTGTTGCAGCCTGTGTTGCAGGCTAGGGTCAAAAAAAAGCTGCAAAAGCTTTTTTCTAATGCTCTGCCATCAATACCATGCAGTTGATTTTCCCTATGTCCTGTGCTACACCTGAGTACCGTGGAACCACAGCTGCAAAGAGCTTTCTGTTATGTGCAGGTAGAGAAACTCTTATATGGTTGCCTTTTGTTGTGGTAGAAAAATATCCTTATGAATGAATATAACCAGTTATTCCCCAAACCTGAAACATCTGCAGCTATACAATGCCATATAGTTAAATTCAGGCAATTGCTGTGACATCTCTCCAATGAGGGGTGCGCCTTCTAAGTCTTTTTTCCCTTCCTCTAAATATTTATGTTGTCTTCTCTGTACAGGATAATTAGACTTCCCACTTCTACAAATGTAAATAGGAAACTTCAAACTTGAAATTGGGAAATTGATAAGGAAATAGATTCCGTTCTGCTGAACTCAGCAGGCCAAAGATAGATATTTTCAATATCTGCAGAAAGGTAAATTGTATAATGTTTTCAAAGGGAAAATGTCTGATAGAACATGAGACATAAGCAAAACTGTACAGCTTGAAATGTCCACAGTGGAGTACAAAACACAATGTTATGTAGATGAGAAGCCATGGGGGAGTGGGTGGCTGCAAAGGTTAAAAGCAAAGTATAGCAGGACTTTTTTTTCTGATACAGCACCAAAATGAAGCTATGTAGTCTTTGCCAGAAATAAAGAGGCTTCTCTGCCTCCAGGGGAGCCTGAAGAACTATTTTTTAAGTTTATTTCAACTCCGTGTTTGTCATCCTAAGAACCCAGGGTCTAAACTAGTGTAATAATTTACGAAAAAAAGTAATCAATCTTTCACAAAGCCCACAGATAGAAAAGCTTATTCTTGATTCTAAGCAAAAGTATCACAAGTGTCACATCCGCATATTAGGCTACCATTCTCTAATATCAAGTTTATTATCTGACATCACATACTTGTCACAGTTCTCCTCAGAGAAAGAATATATTGTAAAAGGTCAGCGTAAAAAACCCTTCTGTGGACCTATGAATTGTATCACAAACATCTTGAAGTATAACTGTGTGCTTTTGTATAAAAGAGGAAAGAGTGGAAATATTGGAACCGAGCATAATTCTGTGCTGTGTATGTTCTTTTATGTACTCCTACTCATATTTTCATGAATAAAATGCATAATCAGCTTTTGGATATTGCACACTATTTCTCAAATAACACTTATTTTGTACAAAGTTGACTGTCTGAGTATTACCTAAGTATAATTCCTTCTTAAAACATACAGTTATTTTACATTTATTCTAATGGAAATAATGAAGATCTTCACATATTCAGTCATTAAATGTTAAAAGTAACAGAAGGTAAGCTGCTTCTTATTTTTCATAAGCTCTAGTACAAGAAGAGTCTCTGGTTGGAGTTCTGGGAAGTTTTTCTTAAAATAGCAAGCTTTGAAAACTAGATAAAACTTTTAATATGCATCTGCTAAAGAAGAAAAGAAAAAGACTCTCGGAAAATTATTGAAATTATTGATCCTATACAGTTCAACACAGAACTGCATGGAAAAGCTGAGCATGGCTGAGCTTTCAAATCTACACCAACAACCTGGCTTTGAAGGAGGGAGCCCAAACACCGGTAGTACCAAGCTTAGGACCAGCTGTTTCTCAGCTGGCTTTTGAGTTTGGGGTGAGCTCCATGGCATCAGAGCATCTGTCTGGGCCACAGGAAGCAGAAGCAGGTCTAGGGCCAACTAACAATCCTAGTGCTGCTAGAAAAGGGCAATCAGGACAGCGCACTTCAATCTTGCACATTTTTATTCTCCAGTGGTGACTGTGATAAACATGACAGCGATTTAGAGAATCGGATCCCAGTAAATCAGGTTAGCTGAAAAAGAACAACCTGACCTGTGGTCACATCTCACACAGATGGAGGCGAAGTTTTACCTTCTGAAGTGGTATTGGCTGCAATAGAAAGCAAAATAAGAAACAACGAGACAGTAACTGGTTATTTATTTGCTGCTTACTACATGTTCCCTTCAGCAATTTTGAAAGGACATGGCTGTGTGGAATAGGGGAAAGCTGCCTATTTGCAGTATTCTGGGTAAGAGGAAACTTCTGGGAGTGTAAGTAAAGAATTTTAAAGAGCATAAGAGGCACATAGAGAGAAAGAGAGAAAGCATCTGATACGTACCAAGACCTTAGAGGGGATGGAGGGATAGGGAAGACTACAGGAAAGTTTGCACAGAACTGGTTGTAAGTTGCTACTACATAGAAATGCTGATAGACCAAAGTAAGGAAAACATATGCCCTGGCAAAATATAGTAGGCAGAGGGAGATATTTTTTTTAAGTTTCTTATAATTTCTTAACTCTTATTTTGCCCATTCAGTCTACATAGGATGTCATTACTATGAAGTTTTCACTGCCCTACTTTCTGACAAATCCTTGTTCTAGATCGTATAAATTATACTGCTTACTTTACTTTGCGCTGTGGCCAGATCTAAACAAGCACCTAGTTTATATTAAAATCTGACATAAATGGTGATACCTGAGTGAATGTGGAGTGGAGGTATGAAGTTATTCCACATATACGTGGTGAAATCATTATATGTCAGTGATTGAAGCAGGGCTAAGAACAAGGCTATGTGTTGTTTTCACTGCTCTGTAACATTACACCAAACAAGAATTTATCATTTTATGTGATATGGAACTGATGGAAAGTATTAAAATAAGCAAATTGAACGTTTAGAATATCTTCCACAAGGTAGTTTACTGACTCATATGAGAGCTGGATCAAGTGCTTTTAAGACCTAATTGAGTTTCTGCCTTTCACACACTGGGTGACAGCTTTCACTACTGGTCACTTGACTGACAGCTCTGACCACCACTCCATTTCCAGCTGTGACACAAAATGGGAGGTGGATCTGAACTGAGAAGACACCACATGATACCACATAGCAGCTTCATCCCTACAGGCAAGACAAGTTGGGGACTATATAGTTTTCATTAGACTTTAGAGACAAGTTACAAAACTAGATTAGGGATTAGATGCTCTTGATATCACTTCCTCTAACTTCAAAACATCCAGCTTTGGGAAGTGGGTACTGAGGGTCTGTCTCTGATGCTCACCTTGACCCAGGAGTCTTAAAATTATGTTAACTTCACAACTGAAAATAACATTATTTTGCAAAGTCAGTGTTGCCCTGCTACAGCTGTATTAGTTTCCATGAGTAAACTCAGCTAGTGACCTGCCTAGCCACCGCCAAGGTCCTGTTCATCCCTAATTCAACCTTATCTATTTGAGAGAAAATCTTCCTCATGTTGTCAAGTTTGGCTTTTGCTGAAGACTAAATCCTCTCTTCACATCCAGCCTTCATGCACTCCTGCAGACCCCTGTGAGGAGACCCCATGCTGATCACAATGGAGACCTCCAATCTTTCTCCTGCTCCCCCCACCCTGGGTGTACCACAAGCCTCCAAAGCTTGAGCCCATCAGCAAAGAAAAACAGAACAAGATGATACCTCCAACAGGGAACATTTAGAGTTGTTGGGGAAAAGTGAAACAGTTGAAATGAAGGTTTAGAGAAATAAGTCTGTGCATTGTCTTTTGGAGAATTGGCTTTTTCCCTCCAGTCTATTAGTTGTCTTCTTCAGCTACAGTGGTCCCACACAGTCCCCAGGGAAGTCTCTTGATGAACATCATCTTTGAGCCTTTGGGCTGGGAGTTTAGTCTTCACTTCAGGCAGAAATTCTTTTCCATTCATGTTGGTGTTCATGTTGCAAATACCCTGTTTGCTCTCTGTGTCAGGACATGAGTACAAGATACATTGACTTTGGCAGCAAAGTCAAAAAAGGTTCTTTTTCCCAAGCACTTGTTCCCACACACTAGTTAACTGACCCTTCATCAGTGCCCAGACAACAGTTTTGGAGACCACACTGTAAATCAGCTCTCTGAGATTATCTGAGTTACAGAATAATCTTTTTTTTTTTTTTTACCTTGCATCAGTTTGGTGTGTACTGATTTGCAAAACAAAAAATAGCCCCGTGGAACAAAGCCACCCTATACAGTATGGCCATGGGGCAAGAGCCAAGGGGATGCATCCTCTGGAGTTGTCATGCTGAGTTACAAAACCGGTTATCCTGTGATGCCACCTGCTCACCTTGCCCCGATCTGCATTCCCAAAGTATCCCTGACAGAGCAGACTTGTTCCATGTCACAAAAGATAAAGCAGTCCTCCCTCCTCCTGTGAAGGCTTGGGCAGAGTTGGAGCACACCAGCTAGGATAAACAAGCAGCCATCCTCCCTTCTGCCCCACCACACCACTTTGAAAGAGCAAGTGCTTTTTAAACAACTGGAAGCTCTGTTAAATTACAGAGTTTCCTCTCTGTCATAAATTCTGTAATGTAAATACATTCCAGCAGCAAGACTTACTTTTTAAAAATATGAGAAACACAAGACAAATATTTGTGCCTGCTGCACAAATAACATGGTATGATTTTAATGCTGAGAATGTAGCAGCATCTTTTAAAGTTGATGTCTAGTACTGGCTGCTGAACAATAATGAAATGAAAATAATTTATAAATAAGGGGTTTTGTTGCCAAACTCAAGATAACATCTGTTTCCTAAAAACCAACCAAAACTGAAGCTGGAGTAGACAGTGATGTTGAAGGGGGAAGAGAAAGAACTTTTAAAGACGTTATTCCCTTATTTACATCTTATTGGCAGCTGCTACCATTTCTCACTCACCTATTTAACTCACAGAAAAAGCTGTCACTTAACTCTCTAAGGCAGAGGAAGACCACCAACACTTAGCAAGAATTTGAGATTTTTGATCATATGAGTCCTTAATACAGGAATCATGTTGTTGATGTTACCTATGTTTATGAGGTACTAACATACAGATGGCAGGATAGTTTACTTCACTTTGACCTTATTATTGTTATTCTTTCCCCTCTTTTCTCCCTCTGGTACTTGCCTTGATCTTTCTAAGAACTTTCTACCTCCCACAAGACTTCTATGTTCTTCCATTTGCACATGAAAATATATGGCTACCATTTTTTAAATCAAACTGAGTCTGGGGATTATCCTGACCTGAAACACCAATAGCAGCTCTCACAGTCACAGTCCATTGAACATTATTAATTTATGATCACATCTTGCTGTGCCTTAGCCACTTTTGCTCTTTCTCTGAATTGACTTACCACAGCAAGCCTGCCTGCTGCACAAAATACTACAAAGTAGGATAACATCCTGCTGAGACACTCGGTATGTCAGGTAATGGGAAAGTGTGCCTCATCTGAAGGACAGCAAAGTTTTCTGCTTTCTGTTTTGACTCTTCTAGTTGTGCTTAGTAAAAGTCATGCAGGAGCACAGATAATTTAGTTTAAATTTAGATGTCGAAATGCTATGATTTCTCTTTGAAATAATTCTGCCTTTGTCATGCTCCAACATAATCAGTCTTGTCTTCAAATAAAAGGGTACAAAAACAAAAAGTATTCATAAACCTACCTCTTCTGTTAATTGCACATGAGGAAGAAAGCCACATGCAGGCTCTATCACCAGCCAAATCTGTGATTTTCCAATAGATTGGGAAGTGAAAGCCCACACAGCTATATGATATTTTCAACGTTGCTTTTCAAATTTTCAAACCCCTTAAATAAGAAACAACATAAGGAAAGGGCTACTTGATCATTT
>VZTT01032855.1:1476-16281 GCA_013400855.1 Buphagus erythrorhynchus | reverse complement strand
AAGGAAAGGAAAGAAAGGGAAAGGAAGGGAAAGGGAAAGGGAAAGGGAAAGGGAAAGGGAAAGGGAAAGGGCCCCAGGAGAGCTAGGCACAAACAGCCAAGGACAAGGAAAGGACCCCGGGAGAGCCGGGACTGCGGGCACACACACAGCCACAGCCAGGGGAAGGAGAGGGGAGCATCACTGAGCTGTCACAGCATTTTCCTCTCGATATGAAGGACAGAGAAGCTAAAAGGCCAAAACAAGTCTTTATTGACAAGACATAAGTAGGAATGTGCCCTTGAAACCAGAGAGCAGGGGGAAAGAGAGGAAGATGGATATGATGAAGTAGCAAACAGCACATGCATGTTCTGGAGAGTTTGTCAGCTTCTAGCTGGTCTCTATTCCCAAACCCATTAATAAGTTACCCAGCCTGCGGGCTCTGCACTGCTTCTTAGGGCATTAAGGAGCTGGCTAATAAAAATGTGTCAAAATGAGAGGAGGATGGGAAGCTGGAAACAAAACTACCTCATTGAAATCAATCAGTTTGACAAAGTTCTTGCCAGTGACATTTCAAAGATCCTGTATGATCCTGCTAGAGAAGAAAGCAAATGCTCTGCCAGCCTGTGCAAGAGTTGGGGTGATTCAGGTGCTCACCCAGAGTGGATAAATCCTATTCCCCAAGTCCCTTCTGTCCTTCCAGCACCGTGCTGGTGTGCTCCCAGCTCCTGCTGGGATGCTCAGCACATGAAGCCCTACTGCCACGCTTGTTCTCATCCACTGAAGCCCAGCTGGGGCCAGGGGTTTGACCCTCAGAGTATTTAGTAACAACTTTTTAACAATTTAGTAACCACATTTCATTCACCTTATGTGAGCCAGCACTGTTTTACCCTCAGCTGCCATGGCTAGCAGCCTGCCACCCTGCAGGGCGTGGGCCAGCTCACAGTGATCCTGGTAAAGCCCTGGGCATCAGCCAAGGGGCTGCTGCTCTTTGCTTGAAGTTCTGCTCAGAAAAGGCCCCATGGACAAGTCAGGCTGGGAGCTGGTGAGATCCCCAAGGACTTTTTGCCTTTTTTTCTATTTATCCTTTAAGACAGTGCACTGGAGACTGCAGGGAGTCCACTACCTGATCTACTGACCTGCAGGTACAAGGAACTGCTTAATTACCAGGTCTAAAGGAACATAAGAGATGTCACTCCCAAGAGGGCAACATAAAGACAGCAGCTGCCTGAAAACACATTTTCTTTTCCTGTTTAGAGGGTTCTTTAAGATGTGGCTTTTCACACTCTGCTAATTAAAAACAGCAATACAGGCTTGCATTGATCATTTGGTACAAGAGCTCACATATTCATCACCATGGAAACTGCAAAAGGCAGGAGCAAAAGTCCCCAGTGATTGTGTGGAGTTTGTGCTCCTTGTCCTCATCTCTCAGTAATTCCTATTTCTCCTGTGTTTTTTATTTGTTCTCAAAGCAGGTCACTGCTGAACATGCCCTTCAAGGACAGCACAGAGAGGAACTGACATCACTGTGGGATCACAACTAGTTTACTGACTCCTAGGCCTAGTTAGACCCCAAAAAAGGAAAGGATTATGATTAAAGCAATTGTTCTAGGCACACCACAGAGGACACTAAGCCCATTTATTGCACTTTTCAATGGCATATCTGGCTGCAGCCAGTCCAGAAAACAAATTCTTTCTATTGCAACGTCCTTGAAATATAGAACAGCTTGTTCAGACTGGATCAGATCCATGCAGCTTTACGATGTGCATCACCTGAGTGTGTGTCTGTGGAACATTCCTATCCTCACAGCTCACTCTGGGTCTAACAGTGACAGCAGCTCCTGGCACAGGCTCCTGCTCCTTCCTGGGGCTCACAGGCCTTAGCTCTGAGCCCTGCAGATGAGAGATTTTGTTTTTAAACTCTCAAGTACATGCATAAGGCAAGAGAGAGTGAGAACTTATTTCAGGAAGGTGTTTGTGGCAGGCAGGTTAAAATTAGACCGCTTGTTCCTAAAAAGACTGTGCAGAACGACAAGGACTTGGCAAGAGGCTCTCCAGTGGGGAATGTGACACAGGAAGCAGCTAGGTGGCATTTGGCAGTGATGTCACCTGGCTGCTGGAGGGAAGGGTCCTGAGAAGCTCAGGGATGGAGCCCTGGAACTTGTTCAAGGCACTCAGTATCTGCAGGCAGTGAGAGCAGAGCAGGGCGAGAGGCAGAGGTGTGGACAGGACCCCCCACCCAGCACCCCCAGATAAGGGAATGCAGAGCCAGGACACACAACTGCTATTCTTGCACTATTTGTGAGAGCCTCTCCAGCAAAATATCAGCCTTCTCTTCCTGTCATGCCCCCCTCCTCCTGCTGCTCCAGGAATTCCTGCCTTCTGAGCTTGCTGCCTTCCACACATGGCTCAGCAGCACTTGTGCTTCACAGCCTCGGGCTGCTGGGATCAGTAGGGAACAAATTGGTGGGCACTGGGCCTAGAAAAGCTCAGCCTGGAGGGCCAGGATGGTTCCTTTCCTCAGTGAAGGTTTGTGCTTTGAAGCTAAGCTAAGGAGCACCAGATCAAGCTCTCAGACCTGCACAAGCAGAGATCTGCTCTGAGCTTTAAAGTACAGTGGTACAGTGGTATAGTGATTAGGGATGTGTGAAAAATAGCTCTGGAAAGCCTCACAGTGTTACAGTGGGGAAGTATGAAAGTTTTAACTGCAGACTCTCTCTTCCAGTAGAAATTTTTGGGTCATAAGGCAATTACTGATTCATTCTTGCCTTTGTGAGTGTAAAATTGCACAGACAACTGCCTCACTTTGTGCCACAGGGGTGCATCACACACATATTTCTGCAAGGGAAAAATACAAACAGTTGCTTAGACTGCAGGCCAGATCATCAAAGTGATGCACATTTCCATTTCTCAAAGCAATACTTAAATCCTTGGTCAGTCCTTGGCATGCAAATGTAATTGTACACCCCCCCATACAATTACAGAATAAAAGATCTAAAGCAGTGAAATCTTAGTTTAAGTCATCCTGCTCTCAGTACTTGATACAAGATGAAAGATGAACAGAGTGAAATGTGCTCTAGCAATTTAGAGAACAGAGTACCCACAAAACCAGGAGCAAGAGAACATGGCACTATCTGGAAGTCAGGTCTGTTTGATCTTTAATGAAGGTTTCCTGTGCTATGGGCAAAATGAGTCCAAATGATGCAGCCCATTAACCCAAAGGTTCATCTTGGCTCTGACTTCAGTGATCAACCCATGGAACCTTGGACTGAAAAAAGCCCTCAGTTTTGTAACCCATTGAGTAAGACTTCACAGATAATTTAGCTTATAAACCTCCCTGAATCCCTTTTAAAAATTATTTTTTAAACTGACTAATCTTCTTGTTCACATCCGTTAAAAATAGTTCAAACTATTCAGTTTATGAACCAATATTTATAATGATTTATTTTTGCAAAACACCATTAGATTTTCTAGAAAATATAGTTTGCTGTTTTTCTCCTATTACTACCTTCTTTCCCTTCTCTTCTACCCCCCAAAAAAGCCATAGCCATTAATATATGTGTCTTTTCTCACTGGTAGTTTTGATCTATCTGGAGGGGAATTACTGTTCTAGCTGCAGTTGAAAGCTGGGACCCAGAATTCATTTTAAGCCTCCTGAAGTTAAATAAAGGTCAGATTTGGAGCAGCCTAGCTATTCAGGCCCATATTCCCTTTACTCCTCACTGTGTGAGAGCAGCTCTGCTTCATTAGCATGTTATCTAGAGGATTTGCACCCTGATTCACCTTTGCCTCTCACAAGCCATCTCTCTGCACTAAAATATCATTATGTGCTAAAGTGTGAAAGATCTCCTTGTCCTGTTAGACTTGTCAGGTGCATCTGACCTATCTAGGCTGAAGAATGTTCATTCTTCCCATGGCCAATATTTTAGGCCATCTTGGTCATTTCCTGTTCTGCTCTGGCCTGAGATATGATGTCATGGCTCACAATGGTCCTCACACTTCAACACCACGCCAAAAATGTGCTGTTATCCTCGGGGAGGTGACAGGGTAAAACAAATCCTCTTGGTCAAACAACACAGAAGTTATGTGAAGAATTTCCAGTGGGAAAGGGATGCTAAAAACATTTTCTGCCTCTGAGGTTCTGTGGCCTCCATCTGTGCAGCCCATACTGATGTGTTGGTTTTAACTAAGCAGTTAAGGCATTTAAAGAGTAGGCAACTCTTTATAAAGCAGTTTTTTCTGGGTTTTGAGTGTTCAAATGAAGGCCCTTTGGAGTGTTCTCCCATGTTTCAGAAAGCACTGAAGCACTATTTTCTATAAAAAGCAGATTGTATGGCTGTATTCTTACCCCACCTTTCCATTACTGCTCATTCTTGCACAGCATTCCCATCCAGCTTTAAAAGCAGAGCAGATAGAGCCTGGTCATGAGGGATAGAGTGAATGCATACACAGAATAAATTGCTGCCATGATCAGGAAGTTCAGAGAGACACAGATCAAACTTAGACTTGGACATTCTTCTCTGCAGAGGGACACAGCAATGTTACCTGGGCTGTTCAAGTTCTGGCTTAAGGGTGGCACCTGGGGCCCCCTTTTAACAGGCCATGGAGGAAAGTGAGTCCAACATTTCCTACAGTCTATCAGGCACACACAGACACTGCACAACCCTTCCATGAGCTGCTACTCAAGCCTGACTGCTCCACCAAGTACAAACAAACTAAAAATGCCACTTGCTGACTGGCAAACATGGAGCTGACTGTGCTCACTGGGAGCTGTAAGCCAATGGTTTTATTTGTGCAATGAGCCAAAGCCTTCCCTGCATCAATAGAGCTGTGACATTTAGAACAGTAGAGCTTTTAGTCCCATATAGGTTGAAAATCTTTCAAGGTTTAGGCTGAAACACCTCGAGAGAGGGAGAGAAAACTGCAGCTGTACCTGTGCAGCTGAACAACAACAACAACAACCATTTTCTTGGCTTCCCAATCTGGTTCACAGTCACATTCACTTAAGTAGCAACCTCAATTCTCCAATGACTTGGTGAACAGAGAACCTTGGTGAAAAATCCTGCTCATTTTCCCCATCCATATAAGTCCATTGAAAGGGTGGGAATGACACAGTTTGCCATGACAAAGGAGCACTTTTGTGAGCTGAAGTTGACACCGTATGTGAAGGTGGAAGCCTTTGAACCTGCCCTCATCCTGAAGGACAGGTTTAAGCCCTGGCTTTTGCAGTGATTAAACTATTTTGATTACAGGAATTATTCTTTTACCCATTGGCACAGCTGCAAAGGTTTCTGTTTTCCAGTGGCATTCCATTGCTTAACACAAGTGTCTTTCATCCTGTAAATTAATTTAATGAATTTCTGTAATTCCAGAAATCTCTGCCAGCCCACAGACACTAAATTAACTCCGAATTAACTTTTACAGAGACTGTAAATAACTTGGGAGAAATCATTGCTTTCCTCAGCATCCACAGGAAGATTTAACTGCCTGCCCACGATTTCTGTTGTTTCAGGGAAAGAATTGGGTGTTTGCACCCACACAGGGAAGCAGCCATGGCTCTGCACATCCCACAGCTCACACCTGGCATGCACTGCTCCACCCATTCCTCTTTCATCCAGACAGTGCATCCCAAGGGAAAGGGATTGAGTCCAAACTTGTGGGTGACAATCCTTGGTGACAAATCTCTTCCACCCCGCAGCGTTCCCTCCAACCAGCTCAATGTCACCCCAAGGGCACAGGGAGCTGTGCAGCCCCTGGGATCCCCCAGTGCTGAGGCTTTGCAGCCAGTGACTGGTGGGAATGGCAGGACCAAAGGCTGCCTGGTGTGACAGGGGAGGTGTGAATGTGGTGCTGACAGTGGACTTTATCTCAAGCATGAGCACAGCCTCCAGCCCTGTAGCCTGAGCACCTTATCACAGCTTCAGGAGTGTTAGTTTTTGAAAGGCTGCTCGCCAATCACGCTGTGCTGAGAAGCAACAGCTAAAATATCCTGCTCCTCTGGCCCACAGCCACGCCACCCTCCACCACAAAAGGCTTCAGCTATTTCCAGAAGCTTGGCAATCACAGTGAGTATTTTCTGGGAAAACAAAGAAGGGTTGTCAAATCAAGAACAGTGGGTGATAAGAGCCACCACAGCCACGAGTTCCTGAGAGAGAGCTTTGCTAAGCTCGGGATGGAGCTGCATCCTTCCACTGGAGCTCACCCTCCCAAGGCAAGAAGGGGCCCTCTGTTCTCATGCAGTCTAATGTTCATCCCCTGCAGAATTCCAGGATGGCCATCCTGGCACAACCAACTGCTTGCAGTGCTTGACATGAAGGATTGATTTGCCTTCTAATCACAATAAGCAAGAGTGGCTGCATGCAAGTGTGCAGTGTGCCTGAACTGGTGAGAAGCTTTGATGAAAAGGGCCATAAATGTTAGCAGGAAGAAGAAGAACACATGCATGAATCTCAGACAAAAATCAGGGTAGTTTACCTCCCTGTTCTCAGAACACAGGGACTGACCTACACACTCTCTAGTCAGGCACAGTCCAGAAATTGGAGATATGTCAAAACTAATGGAAAATTGGGATGCTGCTCTGGGATCACAAAATTGAGGTTATGTACAGTGCCACTCTCACAGGCTGAACAAAATCTGCTGAGGGTTTTGTGGAGCACAGGCTTTATGTAATGATCACATTTTTAGTTAGTTAGGTTATTTTTAGGTTCATCACCAGTCTGTTAGGGGAGGGAGAAGGGAAGTAAACAACCACTGCAACTTCTAGGACGGGTGCCATTTCATTCCTGTAGCTGTTTGGCCATTTCTAGAAATGGCTTCACCTTCTGCATGCTCCACACTGACAAATGGCATGCAGCAATAAATAGCACAATGGGATAGTGTGACCTCTTGCCCCTTGATTTGGATGCTTGGCAAGAAAACCTTGTTCAATGGGCACTGGTGACACTGTTCCCAGCTATGCCAGGATGAGCTGAGTTGCAAAGAAAAACCTGGCAAGTGTTATCCCAGACAAAATGCTTAAGAAATATCCTCCCAACACACATCTCTTCTTACAGGAACTAACATTCTGCAAAATACATTATGAGAGTCCAGATTAACATATCTAGTGTTGAACTAAGATCAACCATCCATGTGACACTCAAACTTTTAAATATCAGCACAACCATTCATATACCACACACATACCAAGGGCCTTCCCAAGACACGACCACTCTCACACACTTCCATGGCTAAACCCCAAAAAAGAAACCCTCAGAACCTCGCTGTAGTGCATGCACCATGTTTTTGATTACAAACCAATCATTTTATCAAAGCCTCTCAGTGTCTGGTCTATTTTCTCTGTTTTTAGCAGAAGTTGCTCTCGAGCTTGAGGCACGTTCTGCACTCACCAGGAGAGGTCACCACACACCTCCATAACCAAATGAAAATCCCAGATGGGATCTCACAGGAGAGACCTTCTGGTTGGGCTGGGGCAATGTCCCAGCTCAAAACAGCTGAGGATGTGTCATATCCATGCTGCCCACAGAGGGTTCTCCTTCTCTCTCCTGTCAGAAATTAGGAAGTGCAGACTAACACCACAACTTTCCTGTGTGCAGCTGCTCCCACTTCAAGTCCAGCCTTTCTACAGTAAGACAATAACATGAGGACAAATTAGACCTCAGTCCAAACACCAAAGGTGTCTCATAAAACACAGAGAATGAAAAACTTGGATTCTGAGCAGTTTAGTGCAAGATCAGCCCATGAATTTCTGAGACCCAACTTAAAGATCATGGGGAAGCAAGAATGGCTGCCACAGGATTAAAAATACTTACATGCCTTAGAACCACAGCTAATCCATGTTTTGGCTGAAGTGTGAATATCTATTTGTCTATGTAGATATTCTCACCTCTACAGAACAAAGTGGGAATGCCTACATAGACAAATAGATGCTGTTCATTTTGCTAGAGATGAATCCAAGCCAAAAAAGGAGTTTCAGGTGAGGATTTGTGGAACATAAATACTTCTTTAGGCCTCTGCCTCTCACCAGGCTCTAGTGCCATTGCTCTGAATCCCTCAGCTTGTTTTCTGTTTGTCTGAGGATCCATATTAGGCTCTCCTCTCCATCATTGCAGTTTTCCTGTTGGACTTCATTAGCATCAGAGAAATGTGAAAAATGTGCCTAACAAACCTAAAATTAAAATTTTCAGATCAAAACCCAGTGCTCCAGAACCACCTACCACCTGCTACTAAATGCCAGCCTGCTGCCCTCCTTGTCCTCAGGTGGCCTTGGTCCTTTCTTTTGCCACAGGGCTAGAGAGGAAAACATCCCCTCTATCAATTAGGCAGAGAAGAGATCAAAGGCAAATACATCCTTGGGACTGCAGAGCAGAGTAGGGCCAGCACTGAGTCTGTCCCTTCACTTCAGCATCCCACAGAAGGTGCTGTGGGACAGGAGGAGGAGACAGGACAGTGTGCAGTGACCTTATGGGATGAGCAGCCCTTTGAAGGCTTGGTTTATTCCCCATGGATGGGCTATCTCAGGCACCAGGAGAACCCAGTTCCTCCCAGTCCCAGCCACCCCTCAGGCAGGGACTGAGCTCTCCCCTGGACTGTGCTGGAGCAGCTGCAGCCAGTTGTGGTGGCTTGTAAAGGTTTCCTGAAATTTTTACATGCAGAGACTTCTCCACAGACTGAAAAGTCTCCTCTCCCAAGTGAGTTAGTGAAAGACTCTTTTTAAAAAAAGATGGTAAACTGACTGAGTTGTTTTCTGTACATTTTCAGGGTGAAAGAAAAGAAGGGGGGGGAGGAAAAATAGTCTGAAGTTTTATTCTAAGTTTTTTTTTTCTTATAGTTTCTAGTAATAAAGTTCCTCTTTGTACCATTTAAAGTTGAACCCGTTTTGCCTTCCTCCTAATCCTATCTCACAGCAGGAAAATTTTGAATTGGTGAACCAAAACCACTCCACCAATCCATGCCAGCTGTAGCTGGGTGAGTGAGCTCAGTGTCTGTGCTCATCTCAGGATGGAGAGCTGCTGCTGCTGCACATCCCCAGGGTCCCCTCCTGCAGCTGGACCCTGCTCTCAGCCCATCCCCAAAGGTGAGGGCAGGGAAGTGCCAGGAGAGCAAAGAGAGCTCCTGCAGGGAGAGCTGGGCACTGGTGGCTCGTGGTGATGCTGAACAATGAACCTGCACACTCCAGCTCCAGCCCCAGCCCAGCCAGGGCAGGGCATGGCAGGGGACACCAGGAAAATTCTTGGAGATTACAGTAAATGTTAATTAATGTCTCAGGGAGGGGTCCCTGGTGCCAGCTTCCCTCCCAGACTCAGTTTCAGTGCTGCAGAAATGTCACTGCCCTTTCAGCCAGGCAGGGAATGCTGGCCTGAGCAGCTGGGAAGGGGAGGGAGTCTAAAGGGGTCACTGAGCTAGGGAGGAAGATGAGGAGTTACTGCAGCAGTGCTCCAGTGATGCCTTACCTAAGCCTAGTTGAGGTGCTATCAGCCTCAGAGCTCAGCTTCCTCACAGCATGAGGCAGGTATCTCCCCAGAGGAACAGTTTGCCCTAATCCTGCTCTTTAATCACATTTCTGATGATACAGGAGAAATACCTCAGGGAAGCTGGGAAACAGTTTGTTATTGGAGATGAACAACACACATCAACCTGCTGCCTTCTTGATTCTTCCTTCCACCCTATATGAAGGACTTGCCATACAAAGGAACACTTAAAAAAGGGACACAAAGCCATTTCCTACCTCTGAAATATTTTCTACTGTCCTCAGAGGTTCCTCCCCTCTTATAGGCTGACATTTGTGCTCATATCTCCATCTTGGCTGCACCACCTCAGTGATAAATCTCTGTGAATATCCAGGCACTGAGTTTGATGTTTAATGCTGGTCTGAGCCCTGAGGAGATCTGGAATGTAAAGCAGAGACATTTGCTGGATGGCTTTCTATTTTTAACTGCTTGTCACTGCACCAAATCTGATGTGAACCCAGCTGTGTGTTACCTGGACTGAAGCTGCCCCTGCTGCCTGGGCTATGCAGCACTCTGAAATACAATCACATGGAATGCCATTGTTTGGGGAGATGGAACATCCTTTCCTTGTGCTTATGGACAGCACCCAGCTGCAATGCATTAGGATGAGAGGCAATGACACAAATGGCAATGGGAAAATTTCCAAGTAGATATTAGTAAATCATTGTTTCTTGAAGGTTTTCAAAATTCAACTTGACAAGGCATTGAGAAATTTCATCTTAGTTGGCTCTGCTTTAGCACAAGATTGCACCACAGACCTTGGAAATCCTGTCCAGCCTTAATTATTCTTTTACTAGCATAGTTATTGATGAGAACTGTACTAGTGTATGAATGTCCAACAGTAACCAGAGACACAATTCAGCAGAACCCCAAAACAACTTCAGAGAACTCAAGGTCCAGAAGATTTATTATCCACATTATGCAGGCCTGTGACAAGCCAATCAAAGCAACAAAACAATCCTGGGCTTTTGCAGAGGAGAAAAGATGAACATGCAACTGCCCTGACCTTTTCTTACTGTGTTGTTACACTGAGAAGTCCACACCTCAAACCTCTAGGAGGATGATTTCATTTACTAATCAGATTCATATCAAATGTGGTTTTCATCAACACCACCAACAAAAAAACCCCAACAATATAATAACATCAGACTTCCCTTTCTGTCACAGAGGGAGGTTTTTAAGCTGTCTGCTTACAACACTCATTTCTAGAGACACTTAAAATTATGCCTCAAACTGATCTGCACATGAAAAAAACACTGAAAACGTTAAACCTGCTGGAACATCACAGAATTATTTTTTCCAAGCTTCCAGAACCAACAAGTTGATACTGAAAACTGGTTTGCAAGCTTTCAGTAACTCAAATATCAGATGAAAAATGCCAGATGGTCCTTAATTTCCATTTCCTCCCTGTAGATCCAGCTTGATGGCCTTTAACTCTGTGCATCACATGTGAGCAAAAATGCCGTGAAAGGGCAAGAAGTATTATTGCATTTCAATTTTTCAGTGAGGCCAAATTTCAAGCCTGTTCTTCCTTTCAGACTGATTGCAGATTTAATATATATTGTGTGCAATAGACTGAGAAAGATCACATAAAGGAACTATTTTAAACTGGATCCAGGGAAAGCAGAATTTCTTCCTCAACTTAAGCCTTGTAGAAACTGTCTACGGCCCAAAAAACCAGCATGACAGGCTGGTTTGGGCCACACTCAGTCATTCAGGCCAATAACCACTGCAACTTGTCCTATTTGTAATACCTGGTTTTCCCCTTCTTCTCCAAATCACATTCTTTCATCTCTTAAGTCAATAACATCATATTAATAAACTATATTTTTATGTTATGGTATCATTATTATGTAATAACATTCGGTTCTTACACAGCATTAATAAGTTTTCTTAGCCCACCCCTCCTGTATGATGCTTCAGAGTGACAAAGGAGCCAGGTAAATGTGTCATGGGTACCATTCACTTCCTTTCTCACCTTACAGTTCTCTCACAATTATTTCTGTCTGGATGAAAAAGAAAGGTTCAGCAGTCAGCCCAAGGAACACTGAGCTGTGCTCACTCATGTACATCAGTGGCACCAAGACAGCAGAATGATGCTGCATTGCCTAAGTGGAAAATGCTCCTTTAATTCACCACCAGAAAATAGAACTATTTCTTCCCTCCTCCTCCTCTTCCTCCTCCTCCTCCTGGGTGGATGAAACCAGATCAAAACCTCAAACCAATCCTTGCAGTAGCAGGAACTCCAAAGGTAGATCTGGGAGGGGTTGGAGGAAGATATAAATGCTGATAGCTGGAGACACAGGGCAACACTGAACTGGAGAGACTTAAGGGAAGAGGAACCAGAGACACCAAACATGAATCTGAAGCTTCTTTTTTGCCCTGGATTGCTTCTGCTGCTTATTGTCAGTCAAAACCAGGCAGGGGCCAGATCCATTTCCAGCTTACAGGTAAGTGACTGGCTGCTCAATAGAGCTGAAAGAAGCTGATGCTTCTTTAGGAATTAGACACAGCAGATGAACTCTGTTTCTTCCAACCCCATCTTAAAGAGACATCATGACAGCAGGAATGCTGAGATGGGCAGACACAGGGTTATTAAACAGAGGAAACTGAAGTCATTGATCACTGGATTTAAATTTCTAATCACATCAGGCAACTGAAAGGAAAATGTTTGGGGTTTTTTTTTCCTGTGAGTTCAGTTAGGGGATTGTACATTTAGGGTCATCCTGTGACTGAGTGTACCAATAAGCTTTTGGAGTAAAAGAAATTATTCTGGAAGGACTGTGATCTAAAGCTCTACAGCAGTCACCTGCATGCTGCTCCCTGAACCCCTGGTTTTAGCTGGAAAAGGAATTAATAGGTTATACCTGCAGGATTTCCTCCTCACCTCAGTTGTGCAGCAATGCAGCCCCTGATTGTGACTACCAGGTGTAGAATATAAGAAAAAGAGAAAGTGTGTATGTGTACCTATGTGTATTTGTTTGTGCAGGAATTCCAAGTCATTAAGAAAAAACATTTCAGTTACTGCACTAGGGAGCCACATATGAAGTGATCTCCCAGTGTGCAAAGAAATGTATAACATAATCCTTCAGAACCAATTTCAGCATGGCTCCTGCCATTGCATTAATTCTTAGATATCAACTATTTTTTTTCTTGTTCCTTATTCACACTTTATCAGGCCTTTTTCAATTTTTTCATTATTTATCCCATATGCCCAGTTCCAGGAAAGAATTAACTGGCAGTCTGGCAGCTCAGAAATATATCCTCAAACTTAGCACTGAGTATGGCTTATATGGAAACAATGAGAGTTCCCAAAACCTCTCCTTCTCCTCTCTTCCCTTTTTCCAGAGTCTGTCCAAATTGTTAGATGAGGACCTGGAGCATCCCCCGGTCTCAGAAGAGAGGGACCATGAGCAAGATGAGCTGAACCCAGCAGGAGCCTTTGATCAGCAGGAAACTGAACTCCAGTGGATCCAAAGCACCAGGGACCAGCCCGAGAGCATTTCCATGGCTGATGAAGTGATCTGGAGATTCTTCAGCGACCTCCTGAGGTTATCCCGTAGATACCAAGGCAGAAGCAAAAAGGGCCTCTCCAGGGGCTGTTTTGGTGTCAGACTAGACAGAATTGGGTCACTGAGTGGATTAGGATGCTGACTCTACTATGGTAAGAGAAAGCCAGAGGCTGCTGGTCTGTATATTCATGTATAACTTGCAGAAATTTGCAAAAGAGTAGAACTAATTCAGCTTCAAGGAAATGGTGCCTTAAAGTAAGTTTCACCCTCCTATCACAAACACAGTTTATTATTTTACTTTCCTCAGATTTGGCTGTCATCAGACATAGACTTAAAACCTGTGAATGCCACACCTCTGCTTTACTTGCTTCCCCTCCTTCCTCTGAGTCAGCTGTGAGCATTTCATCTTGTCTTGGAAGATCAGAGAGGTTTTTCACCAGCTCCCCAGGCATACTTGTTTCAATCCAAACAAACTCTAAGCAGAACAGTGAAGCTAAATCTGCCACTAGAACAGTAAGAAAACAGTTAATTTCCATGTGTGAAATCCTGTACACTTCTCTTTCTGTTATTTATTCATCTTCTTTATTGACAGGATTGACTTTGGGCTTTCAAAGCACCCCTTGCCTACTACATGATGTGCTGAGCAAATACACCCACCTCTCCCCTGATATACTTGGCCAACAGAACACACCTTTACTTGTACTGCCTGTTTGTATCAGAGTAGTGATTTGTAAACATCTATCTGAAAATTAATTACAGAAAACTACATTTGTACTGTTTGTTTACTGAATGTATAAATAAACAAGTCTCATTATGTCACAGGTAGTAAAGAGTTTTCCATAATGTAATGAATTTGCTTTGAGGTTTGCTGTGTTATTGTTCATATTTCATTCCTGAAACAGAGCTCTAGTTTGCAGTTAGACACTGGAATTCAGGAGCTTTTCAGAGGGCTGCTGTTCCTGGTAAACTGGAACAGGACACAAAGCCCAAGTATCTGACCTACAGTTTGAACAGAGGGCAGCTCTCTTAGCAAACATCACTAGAAAGCAGTGACTTTGTATTTAGATCTGCCACTGACCAAGGAAAACAAATATTTCTTAGCAGTATACTTCATCTTATTAAAAAAAAAAAAAAACAAACAAAAAAACCCCAACCAAAGAAAGAAACCAACCCCAAAACAATACTACCCTTCTTTGAAGGAAATTCAAAGGCACCCTACTCTTCCATAGGTAGATCCAGGTATTTCAAAGCACTGAGAAGAAAATTGAAAAACATATCCTGAAGGCTTCTTTGTTTAACATTTTTGGTTAGGTCTTATGTTGTTTACTAGCTAATCTGTGTAAGCTAACTTTATTAACAAAGCAGCAGTAACTGTGAAAATGTGCTGAACAGATATTTGTTGCCATATACATAGACAGCCCTGAGTAAAAGCTCTCCAATGATGGAGTAGTCCATAATGAAATATACTGAAGTTTATTTGCAGAAAAATAACAGAGGTCAGAGTAGCTGTGAGCTACTTGTGAACAGAATCCTACAGAAGATGAATAAGAAACAGATAATAGTTGCAATTACAGAGGTCGAGCTGGTAATGTGCCATCCCATCACCTGGCATTTTGTGGGAACATTTTAAAAAGGCACTTTTCTCAAAGCAAGAACAATTTATTTCACATAAAAGGCTCTATAATTAGATCCTCAGGACTGAAGCCAGGTGTGTTTGTACTTCAGGTAATTTGCTGAGCTCTATTAACATTTAATCAAAGCTAAGCTTTGAAGTGAGGATGCAGTCAGATGAGGGAAGCTCATCTCTCTCT
>VZTT01032850.1:0-13559 GCA_013400855.1 Buphagus erythrorhynchus | reverse complement strand
CAAATAAGAAATTATTAATTCAAATTTCAATTGCCAACAATATTTACTTGAACTATACTTTCTGGGCAAACAGTGACTGTTTCAATTTCACATAATCAAGAATATAACCAAGGCTAAAAGAATTTCCCAGATGACTTTTATCTGCAAGGGTTTCTGGAGAGCAACAAAAACAATTAATACACCATATAGAAGAAGTTGATCTAAAACCTTTGAGTAAATTTAAAATAGGTACAGATAGTTCCAGCAATCTTTTTCCTGATTCCTTTTCATGTTCATAATATAATCCTTAAAACATATCTAAAATGAATCATATACAGGTTTGGATGAAAAGCCTGATTTCATACTTAATTCTTCTGGTAATCTATATGAAGAAAACTAATACTCACTTGGGCTGAAAGCAGAACAAACTTCTTAGGTGGCAGCATGTGTTGCTGCACAACAACAGGTGAATCAGTTATGGGAATAATGTCTTTATTTAGTGGTGTTACAATCTTCTGAACTTTAAATTCATCGATAGCAGAAAGAGCCCAGGAATGTCCATCAACACGGGTCGTCGTCTGAACAGAAAGATATTATCCAAAGTTTGGTCGCAGACATGGGTTTTGCACACTCATGGTAATATTTTACTATTTACCGTTTAAAATTACACAGAATAGAATCTGCTCATCACACACGAAAATCCAAAGAAAATAAGTTCTTGTACTGTCTAACAGAAAGTTACCACCACATTTACAGCTACATATACACTGCTGCTTTTAGGAGTAAAGGGAGCAATATATTGCTTCTTTTGGGGGACAGGAATAGGATTTTACCTTTAAATGTAAAACAACTTGCAAAGTAAGGCTGCTACAATATAAACAGCAACCATCTACTAACCACATCAGAATTAAGCACCATAAGCATCATGAATTTAAAAAGATTCCTTTAAAAAATAGAAAAAAAGCTGCAACTGAATTACAAAGGTTTACAAGACTTTTGTAGTTGGCAGCAGTACTTCAAACATAACTCAGGAAGAGACATATACTAGTGAAGACATTCCAGAATACTATGTATGCTAATCAGGAAGAGTTTCTGCTCAAGAACAGGCTGCAGTTTTGTCTGGGAAACCTAGTGGTCTGCTGCTGTCAGGTGCCTTGGGGAAAAAAGAGGTCAGCACTTGGGATATTTATGTCTAAGTTTTTGCAGGGAAGGGATCTGAAACAACCATAATGTTCCTTTGTAAGTCATTAATTAAAACAGCAGATTAATCAAAACCTGACTTGGAAGTTTTTAACTTACATAGTCACTCCATTCATTCCAACTCTGCCATTTCTTCAGTAACACTATCTTTGACATGTCACTCCTCTACCTCAGCAGAAGACTTGAAATGTCTTTCAGAGATTAAATATATGTTTTCCCTGAACTGACACATCTACATTTTAAACAACCTTTATCAAATTTTATACTGATCAATGCCATTATGGACTAAGGGCCATGTTTTTCTGTGCTTGTGCACAATATGCAGCATTGCTACAGACAACAGTATTCTCAAATACATTAATTAGAAGTCAAGTCTTAGAAGTTAAGGCAATTGATTTTGACATACAGCTTGCATCATGCTACAAGAGTATGTTTGAACTAGGGATCCCTACTAGGAGGGACTCATTTGGCTTCGTGAGTTTCCAAACTCCATGTGAAGTCTTCTGAAGTTTTCTTGTAGACAGTATTATTCAGGCATCTGTTATGAGGAAAGAAAACATAATACCTAGATTTCATCAAAATCATGTAGAAGTTTGCTTTATACCTGTGTTTCCATCATTGGCTTTTGAAAAGGGAAGGAATCATGATTGACACACCACAGGATGTCATTATCTTCATTTTCTGAAGCTGCCATCAGCAGAACTCCTAGCAAGAATAGCAGTAGTAAGTCCATATTAGAAGCAATCATCATGTATTAAATGCAAATTCATAATTTCATTCCTAAGTTAGCAAAACTCAATCTTTAAGTCATTGTCATACAATCTGAACAGCAAATAATATCTCCTGGATTTGTACATCACATGGCACTTCAAAAGGTCACTTTTAACACCATATGCTATCTCAAAGGTAAAACACATGTCTACAGAGGTCACAGTAATAGTGACTGTCACACAGAAAAAATCATCTCATCTGAGCCATGTTCCCCTGCTTACCTTTGCTATAAAGAGCTCTGTGAACCTTTGCAGGCTTCTCTACATTTGAAGAAGCTGAAAACCCAGGTGGCAAACGGACATGGACCAAGGTTAACATGGAAGGACGAGCTGTTGGATGTTTAAATTGTGACGTACTAAAATATAGTCGGACACCTGAACAAAAGATAAAAAAGGTCAAAAACTGTGCAGATACCATTTATCAGTTTGAGTAGAGTGGACTTAGCATTGCTTTTTTACCTGCATGTGTGATTGCTAGTAGTTGACAGTCTATGGATTCAGAATTTTCAATCACTGCTATTTGAACAATAGGCTTAAATACAGAACGATCAATTGTTCTGAAAAATAACACAAAAATACCCCAATACACTTTTAATCCAAAGAAACAAGCAAATTCTTCAAAATTATATTGTAAAACTGTGGGCCTTAAAGGAAGCCTCTTACACTGTAACTGTCATGACCATACCTGGCAATGCTCCCTGCAGCAGAAACAATAGCATTTTGTGAAAGAGAAGTAACCCTGGTCATTCCTTGACCATCTTGCCCCAAATCATAAACCTGCAATTCAAAAATACAGCTTAGTGATTTATGAATGAATTAATAAAATCAGCCTCACTTATCAAGAAGCAACTCAAGCTGTATTTTTATTTTGTACTCTTGCTTCCATAGAATTGAGGTTACTCTTTCCTCAGAAAAGAAGTATTTCAAGTCTTCAGCACACATATTGCTACAAAAAGATAAACAGGAGTATGGGCCTGACATAGCTACAGAGAATTTTCAATTATTGAGGTTAACTTACAAAGGTACCTATACATTATTACACACATTAATAACCGACCAAAGAGTCATAAGAAGTCACATACTTGCAGAACTCCTTTTTCTGAGCGTGTGTACAAGATATTTCGAGAGTTGTCAATGGCAATTTGAACTACAGGATCTGGAGAGGGAGGAAAAAAAGGAAGAACCAGCAAATCAACACTGGACTTGGGAAAGAAAGTTTAGGACAGAATATATAAAATAATGATCTATAATGATGAATAATGAATAAGTTCACAAAAACTGCACTTTCATACAGGACTGCTGCTGTAAGTGACTTAAAACAGCAATCAACTAACACAACTGCTAGTAAATAAACAACAGAAAAAAATCCCACAGCAAAAAACTGTCATTTCAAAATAATTTTTTGCTAAGCAGTGAAAGCAGGTAAGATTATTCCCTTACACATTTTCCATGTTCATGGTGATACCACTAAGCACATATTAATTTTGTGCTACAGATCACTAACTTTAGTCAGAAATGTCAACTTTTTCAGGCTTTGCTATCTATATCCTGAAATAAATACACAATCTGTCTCAATTTGAGCAATTCTTTTATAATAATCAATCACTTCAAGTATCATTAACAATAACTATGTGGTCTGAGTAAGCAAAATATTCAGACTGCCTCCTTGGTAGTACTATTTTAAAAGGTTACATTAAATTACTGGCTAATAAGAACTTTAACATCTGTACTTACCATCCTCTGAGAATGTGAACTGTAGCAACGAAGGAATAAGAAAAGACAGCGCACTCTTTGAATGATTAATTTTTCTACAGCGCTGGCTAAACCAGCCTGCTTCAGCCTACAATTTAAAACAAATACAGCATTGAAAGAAAAAGCAAAACAAAAACTGAACTAGGAGCGACATTAAAAGAGTCATTCAAAGGACAAGTATGAAAACAAGTAAAGATCTAACCACAAACTATTGATTTAATCGAACAAGTATGTATTATTCAATGCAAATAAAACTGTGATCATTAAAAGTAAAATTTTGCATTAAAAATGTGTACAGATGTTGCAATTTGAATTTTTGAAGTTGCCCAAAACCACTGCTATTCCTCACATAAATACTACTTCTTTAAAGAAAATGCATCCACCCTAAGCTTGAGCAACTAAGACATGCAACACAGTTATAGAAGAAAAGAGACTGCAAACTTGGCATGTTTTAGAACTATTACTGCTGAGATCCTCCAACAGTGAAACAATGAAAAAAGCCTGTGTGTAAAACCCACAGTCACCTGGTATGCTACTTCATATAAGCAGCCATCTTTTCCTGCCAGAAAGATCCTCCCATTATCAGTGGATGTGATTGCCAGGATGTAGGTGTTGTCAGTAGGGAGTGAATATAGAGGATCTGGTAGCAGCTGCATTCCTCCAGACATGCTGTCATTGAGCGATCCAGTACCTTCAGTAAACAAACAAACATAAATCCTCTTTTGCTTTTAAGCTGTTTTAATAAATACAACAGATCTGTGATAAGAAACATTCCAGAAACCAGAAAAAATTACAGCAAATTTCATAGTTACTGAACATATTCTGGAACAGCTTTTGTCCAATGTGAACTGCAGAATAACAAATCCATTCTATGTAGATTTCCAAGGAAGGAAATGCAATGTTTTTCTCGATAGACTGTTGTCTCCTCTAAATCACACCAAGTCCAAAACATAGGTTTTCTACTTGCTTTCTCTTTCACACTGACATATTATTAAAAAAAAAAAAAACAGTACAGTTCTCTTGCTTTCACCAAACAATTTTTCCTCTTAGTGTATATAGCATAAAAGCATGTTATCAGGTTCTCAATTTTTGCGGTTGGAATACAAATGCCAACAATGTTAATGAACTCTATTCACCGGTTTCAAGATTCATGCTCCTGTCGTCTCTCCCTCTCTGATATGCTGTTTAATTAACAGGAGCACCTGTTTTGAAAGCTCTTTTTACACTGAATAGGTAAGTAATAAAACTCAATGCTTCTCATGGAGTCCATGATCCAGCAAGTGCATACACCATAAAAATTATCTTCCCTGCTTGTAATATGATTTAAAGATTTAAAAACTAGCAAGGCACTTGGCACATGGGTGTTTTTTTATTAGCTTTTTGAATGACTACTAATAAAACTGCCACATGTAAATATACATGGGAATTAACACACCGCCATGTGTTAATACACAACTGGGAGTAAAGGAAGAAGAGAGAATTACCTGACTGTATATTAGAACAATGAAGCCCTAAAATCACAATATCGACAGGAGTAGCCAGAACAAGTAAGTGTCGCACATGAGGCTGGAAGATACCTAAATAAAAAAAGAAAATTTTAGTTTGCACCCCGCTTCTCTGGTCACAATGATGTAAGCAAATAAATATATTGGAAAGCCATATCAACTGATTAGACAGAACAGTCATATGTTAAGCCTAATAATCTGTGGAATTCTAGAATTAGAAAGGAGTATCAGCCAGCAGCTTGACTTCCACTTCATGAAATACAGGATCTTTAAAATGACATTTCTGTTACCAACACACTTCTTTTAAGCTCAACTCACCTTTGATTCTAATGTTATCTTAGCAGTAGATACTGAAATAACTGAGAGGGCTAGAAACCAGAATCTCATGAAAATTACCACTTGAATATGTAAATTTATAAAGAGTACAAATGTTAAAGCATTATGTGGCAAAAAAATGCAAGCTTCTCAGTGTAAATAATTATTAAACTACACATAATTTTTGGCTTATTATTAATTTTATAGTGTCTCTAAAATAAAAAAAAAACTCATATATTCTGTGTGTACATATACATACAAACTACAGATTTTCACATAACATAGAATCATTGAGGCTGGAAAAGACCTCCAGGACCACTGAATCCAACGATGATACTGAATAGCATCACATCAACTAAACCACAGCATCAAGTGCCACATCCCTGCATTAAACACATATGCATGTTAATATCTACGCATATATAAAAGGCCAAAACATATTTTGGCTTTTTTATTGCTTTATATTGTATTATTTGTATAAAATGCAAATGCATATATATATATATATATATAAGGACTAAAAAAATACATAGAAGGTTCAGTATTGTCCAATTCTAATCTCTGTCATAATATTCCTTACCTGCCTTTGGCTTTACAAGGCCCACTGCAAGAATAGTTTCACTGAGACCGTCAAAATAAGCCAGATCTCCTCTGTCAATAAATAAACAAAAAACTGCATGAAATTTGTCATAGAGCATCACATAATAACAAAGTAAAATCCACATATATTTAAAAATTATTAATACTTTTGCAACATTCTGAAGCCATCTACATCTTTCACTTTCAGTGAAAGCAGGTCATTTGAGCTGCTTGAAGCTCCTATAGTTGAGTTTCAAACCTGAAATCTAACTGCAGTATTTTATATTTTTGGATTTGTTAATTCAGTCTACTCTGAATTACACAATGCAGCATCTGCAATATTGATTAACATCAAGAGAAGGAAATCACATGGAATTTTTTTCCCCCATGAAAATTATCTGATGCAAAAATTCCAAACTTCTTCCCCACTATCTATCACTAACACCATGCAGCTCTGTCTTCTTTGGGGAACATACTTCATACACTCTGACACAATGCAAACGTATAGACAGTAGCTAATCCGAACTTAGTTATTTTTGGGAAATGCAACAATATGTACAAAGCAATTCTTACTACACAAATGCTTACTATGTGAGCAAATAAAGAAGCAGACATGCAAACTATAAACTTATCAGTGCCATTTCAAAATGTAATGAACTTATTTTCAGTTTTATGCATCCATAAAATAAGCAAGGATGGAGAGCTTCAATTACAATACTTCAAAATACCAGTGTCTTGTTACTCACCATTGTGGCAATGACTGGTCACTGCACATGCACCTCAGTACTTACTAAACCTACTTACAAAAGTTAGGCAATTAGAAGAATTTTTATCGACTTTTTCAGCACAAGCAAAGCCTTTGCATAAGAACACCAGTAACTTCAGGATATTAGATATGTCTGACCCAAAGCAAATACGTTTTCCTTTCTCTCACCTATAGATGTTATGGCAGAAATATTACCAACTCTTACAGATCCTTAAATACTTACTATTCAAAAGTTTTAGTAAAAGAATTAAGATCAGTTGAACTGAACAGCACACCCCTATGTTTCCAGTAAACAATCTCCCACTGCGGCATTTGCTTACTTCTGGTATAACAGAAACAGAACAACATCAGGAATGCATCCCTTACATACCCATCTTCATAGTTCCACATAAAGATGTCACTGTCAATGGTCAGCCAGGCTCTGCTGATCTCTGGAAATACTCCCATCATACAATTGCACTGCATATCTGAAGCACTGCTGATGTAAGGATTAAATGCATTTCAGGTAGCAATTGCAAGATCCTCTTCAGAGCATTTAAAAAAAAATTAAAAGTGTCTAATATTTGGTACTACACAATCTGCATACTTCAAAAATCTTCATTTAGAAACCAATTCCACCAACAACTCTATACAAGTTCACTTTATTACCACTTAAGAGTGTCATTAAGAGAACCCTAACAATGTTAAAGTTTTTTGTTGAGAGTCTGATAAAAAGACTAGGGAAGAAAAATATTGAGGAAAGACATTTCTAACATTACTTCTTACACAATCTTACACATTTGTTTACATAAGGATACGTCCGAACTGCTCCACTAGCTCTGGTGGAAGTGGAACTCGGCGGACTGGGCTGATTTCTGGAAGGTTGGGTATTGACAGCAAACCTGGTCCTTGTAAAGGATAATCCATATCTGACATACCAGACACAGTAGGGCTACCTGCAAGTAAGAGCAACAACAACAAAAATATCAAATGCCTTGATGCTGCAGAGACTTTAAACATGTAAGTATCACTACTCACAAGATGCACATGGACAAAGGCTTCTGTAGCAGCAAAACCACAAACAATAAATCTAAGTCTCAAATGAGAAAAGACCAAACAGATTTGCAAACTAACTCTTATAACCACTCACCAGGACCTCAGCCTACTCTTTACCCCTTTTTTCTGTGATACCCTGCAGTGCTTTATTCAATCTATGGCCAGACAGTCACATGAACAAGCCAGAAGCATATTCCTTCACCTAAAAAAGCTGTCTGTACTCCCAGTTCCGACTTAAAACACCTACATACACCGTTTTATGTGCTGTGTATCCACGACGCTGCCAGAGCAGTTACACTGTGGCCATGCCCATCACTGCACAACAGAATGCAGATACTCTCTGTTTGCATCCAGCCACCTCTGCATGTATACGACTAGAATGCCTCTTCAGAGCCCACTTTGCCAGCCAGTCGGCATTAATGGACAAGGAAATGCTGCCTCCACGTGTTAAAGAGAACAAAACAAATTTTTGGTGGGAAGAAGTACACCTTATATCCTAAGTGTGACAGAAAGCTGCTGACAAAGAAAAGTCAAACAAGCTTAACAGAGCTTTCCAGGTTGCTGGTAATTTAGACATGATGGTGGGCACATGGCTACCATAAGAGCATTTTGCACGGGACTTCCCAACAGGAATAATGGAAAATTAGGGTCGTTTTCCTCACTTTTTAGAGGGACGTGAGGCACCCGAAGCCCAGCCCTCCTGCAGTGCTCACATCCACAACTCTTAGCCGTTCACTGAAGCAGACACCGCATGGCCCTCACCCCACCCCGCGACAGAGACGCCTCCTCACACTCGGCCCCAGTCCCCGAGCAGGGCCCACAGCCCGCACGCCGGTCCGGCCGGGCCGCGCCGGCCGAGGCCGCCCCACGGCGGGGCCCGGGGCCACAGGGACCCCGAGCGGCCGCTCCTCACTCACCCGGCGCCGGCACCGCCAGCAGCTCCGACAGGTCCGGGTAGCAGCGGTCGTCCTGGATCTGTCGGTCGATGATGCGGCCGGCAATCTCCAGCGCCTCCTGCGCAGCGGGCGCGGCCGGGCTCGTGGCGGCTGGCATCGTGACGGAGGCGACAGCGGCGACAGAAGGAGAGCGGCGAGAGACGGCGATGGCCGGGCCGCGCTCTCGCGCCGCTCCACCGCCCGCCCAATCCCGGCAGGCCCCGCGCGCCACGCCGCTTCCGGCGGCGGGAAACGGGGAGCGGAAGGGAAGGTTTGGGAAGGGAAGGTTTGGGAAAGGAAAAGGAAAAGGAAAAGGAAAAGGAAAAGGAAAAGGAAAAGGGGCACAGGCGGCGGGCAGCGGCTCCGGGCATGGGGCGTGATCGCTGCCGGAGAGGATGAGTGGAAGAGCTGATTAAGAGGGGACCTCATCAATGTGCTTAAATAGGTAAAGGGGGGTAAGGGGTGCTAAGAGGATGAACCAAGTTCTGCTCGGTCGTGTTGAGTCAGAGGGGAAGAGGCAATGGGCAGAAGCTAATGTGCAGGAAGTTCTACCTAAGCATGAGGAAGAAATTCTTTACTGTGCAGTGACCGAGCACTGGAAGAGGTTGCCCAGAGGCTGTGGAGTCTGCCTGTCTGGAGATATCCCATTTGTTTGCATGCAGTCCTGTGCCATGTGCTCTGGGATGGCCCTGCTTGGGCAGGGAGGCTGGACCAGATGACCCACAGTGGTCTTTCTCACCTGCCCCATCCTGTGATCTGCTCGAACAGGCTGGCTGGGGCTGCGGGCATCACCGAGGTGTCCTCAGGGCCACCTGAGGGACAGGCGTGGTCTCCTCAAAGGCACAGTGGGAAGCGGCTCGTGTCCTCTGTGTGGCCCTGGGCAGCTCCCTGCTCGCTCTGCAGGCACAGTAGCTCTGGTTGGGCCGCAGTGACAGCCCAGTCAAAGACAGGCTCCAGGATCACACAAAGGTCATACATATATTGGATCAGTCAAAGGTTTGACCGTCGATCTCAGAGATCTTTTCCAACCTAAATAATTCAGTGGTTATTTGCTGCTAGTCTGATGTGGTACTCTGAAATGACAGTATAGCTCAGACTGATGCAGACATGCAGATTTGGAAAGAAAATCCAAGACAAGCAGCTATTGGAGAGGGTTCAGCAAAGGCAGTAGTAGTAGTAATAGTAGTAATAATACTGCTATATTAATTATTATCATAAAATAAGTAAAATATATATATTTTTAGATATGTAAGATATTTAATATGTGTAATAATTATATATACTATAGAATATAAGATTTATTATTATTCTAGTAGATGGTAATTAATAATACAAATAATAGAATGAAATGATAATATTATGATAATTAGGGATTTGGAACATCTCTCTTACAAAGAAAGCCTGTGAGAATGGGGCCTGTCTCAGTCTGGAGCAGACTGAGAGGGGATTTTATTAAAGCATATAAATATCTCAAAAGCAGGTGCCAAGAGGATGGTGCCAGATTCTTTTCAGAGGTGCAATGGCCATAAATTAAAACACAAGAAGTTCCAGCTCAACATGAGGATGAACTCTGCATTGAGGGTGGCAGAGCTCTGGAACAGAATGTCAGGGAGGTTGTGGAGTCTCCCTCTCTAGGGACATTCAAACCCCATCTGAGTATGTTCCTACGTAACCTGCTCCAGGTGGTCTTTCCTTGGAAAGGGGATCTTGGACTGGATGACCTCAAGAGGTCGCTCCCAGCTCTAAAAATCCTGCGATTCTTTGATTTTGTGTGAAGTGATATAAGCCAAAGCCAAGCTTGCATCAGGCTCCTCCAGACTGGAGTCCCTCAAGATCTGAATAGGGGTTTGAGTCAAAATTTGCAATTTTTTTTGGTTGTTCATCTGTAACTGGCTGGACAGGTATGATTATGCAGTTTCATTGTGAACATTGTACACTTGGCTATCTTTTGCTTTAAGGAGAAGAGAAGACAATCCCAAGGTGCATGGGCTAGCTGAACAAAAACCACTAGAAGTTAAGGCAGCAGGACTGAGCAGTCACTGGGGGAAAGGTAATTCCAGGAGTGGGTGATCATGTCCCATTAACTACCATCTCAAAAGAGATATCAGACTCAACTGGAAGAACTGCACCTGCACTAATAACCATGAGAAATGAGATATACAACTGCAACCAATGGTTTGAGTTCTGGATAATAAAGTTATGTAATTTGTAACCGATCAATGCTGATGCCTTGTTTGTTAAAATGCATGAATAGTGTAAAGCTCTGATTATCAGGAGGCCAGCCTTTTGTGTGTTAACACCTAGCTCCCTACACTGAACAAACAAGAATAAAGGAATAGAAATACAAGAGTAGAAGTGCCTCACCTCAGTGTGCTAATTGCACACGGGATAACAAGCCCATGTTCAGGACAACATGGGGACTCAAGCTGCAAAAGCTGAGTAAATAGCCTTTTCATGGTACTGGTCTGATGTGGCTGCTGTTTTTCCAGGATCTGGGGTGACACATCAGTGTGACTGTATCAGGTTTTTAACTTAATGAGGCTGGGTTTCTGTTAAGTGATATGTCTGCTCCGAACAGCACAGGCATTTGCAAAATGTCACAGGAAATTTTGGGACTGGGAGAAAATCCAGAGGGGTTTGGTTTATAAATGATGTTTGCTGCCTAGACTGCACTGACTCTCTGCTCCTCAACTGGTCCAGCATGGGAAGCTTCACTTATGGCATAGGCACATGGCACAAGAAAGGAAATCCACCCTCACCCTCTGCTTTCCAAACAAAGATCATAAAGTTAAACTTCAAACCCTGCAGGGTTTACATCAGTATTGAGGTTTAACCCCAGCCAGCAACCAAGCCCCAAGAAGCTGCTCATTCACTATTCCACTACCGAGGATCAGGGAGAGAATTGGAAGAGTAAAAGCTGGAAAACTTGTGGGCTGAGATAAACAGAGTATAATATGGAAAGCAAAAGCCACACACAAAAGCAAAGCAAAACAAGGAATTAAGTCACCACTTCCCATGGGCAGGAAGGTGTTCAGTGATCTCTGGCAGAGCAGGATTCCATCATGCATAATGATTACTTGACAAGACAAACGCCATCACTCCAAATGTTCCCCCTTCTTCTTCCCCCCAGTTTATGTACTGAGCATAATGGTCTGAAATATCTCTTTGGCTAGGCTGAGTCACCTTGCCTGGCTGTGTCTCCTCCCAACCTCCTACATACTCCCAGTTTCCCTGCCAATGTGGCAGTTTGAGAAGCATAAAAGGCCTTGGCTCTGTACAAGCACTGCCCAGCAACAACAGAAATATCTCTATATTATCATCGTGTTCAGCACAAATCCAAAACATAACCTTGTACTACCGACTGTGAAGATTAACTGTAATCTTCAGCTGAAACCAGCATAATAGCAAATGAGGAAATTCTTTATCGTCTCAAGATTAAGAAGCTAGTGCCTAGCTGCCAGCGGGGTTCCCCAGGGCTCAGTTTTAGGAACAGTGCTCTTTAATGTTCTTATAAATTACCTGGTTGCAGGAATTAAGTCTGATTATACCAAACCAGGAGGAGCTGTTGACTCCCTTGATGGTAAAGGAGCCTTACAGAGATTTGGACAGAGAGCTGATCAATCATCTAAAATCAAACAAGTGCCAGATTTTCCATACAGAACAGGGAAATCATGGTTGCATAGAGAAATTGGGGGATGAGACACTGAATTGCAGCTCCATGAAAAGAAATCTGAGTTTTTGGGTTGATGGCAAGTTGAATGTGCCAAAAGTGACAGCCAAAAGGGCCAACTACAGTGGAATGCATTAGGTACAGTCAAGGGAGGTGACTATCCTATTCTACACTGTGCTGTGGGGTTGCACACCCCACGTGGAGTCCTATGTGCAGTTTTGGGCACCTCAGTTTAAGAAGGACATCACACTGTTAAGAGTGTGTCAGGAGTAGGGGGGCCAAGATGATGGAGAGTATCGAGGCCAAGATTTGAGATGCTGAGGTCATTTGTCTTGTTCAGCTTGGGGAAGGTGCAAGGGAAGCCCCAGCCTGAGGGGCTTCCCCTTCTTGGGGAAGCGGTCGGGGACCTGCTGATCTCTCCCTGGTGACCAGCAGCAGGGCAGGAGGAGACGGAATGAAGCTCTGCCACGGGAAGTTCAGGCTGGACATCAGGAAAAGGCTCACCCTCTGAGAGGGTGGTCGGTCCCTGGGAGAGGCTTCACAGGGAATTTCTCTGCCTGGCAGAGCTCAAGAAACGTCTGCACAACACTCGCAGAAACGTGGCTTAGCTTCACGCGGTGCTGCGAGGAGCACGAATCCCGACCGCACAACACTGTCGCGATACTCCCGCGGGCAGGAAGCCCGCCCGTCCCCGCCCGGCCGTCCCCAACCCGCCGCTTCCTGCCGGATCTGTTGTGCATCCGGGGCAGGCGTAGCATGGAGCCGGCGGCTGAGGGCGGTGAGCGGCCGGACGGCGGGGCTGAGGCGGGCCGAGCTCACCCGCGGCCGCCGCTCACGCCCGTGGTTTCTTCTCCCCTCTCGTTGCAGATGCAGAGATGCTGGGGACACCCGACCCGGAGCTGGCGGCCACCATGGGCTTCTCCGGCTTTGGTGCGTGGCGATGCGGCCGGGGGGCCGGGGGCTGGCTGGCGGAGCGGGGGGCGAAGCCGTGGGGCCTCGTCAGGCCCAGGTGTGTGGGGGTGTATGTTGAGCTTTGCACCACTTTATTAGTGG
>VZTT01032849.1:11271-28903 GCA_013400855.1 Buphagus erythrorhynchus | reverse complement strand
GAGTAGTGTAACCTATCAAACCAAATGTTATATGTCTCCATACCACCCTCCATTCTTCTAATCTTTCTCTGACAACAGAAGCTCCATCCCACCACCATGCTGGCATATTGTACCTTTGCTCAAGAGATCATTTGTGTTTATCCTAAATTTTTTTTAATTGTCCCTTTGATCAAGAAATGTTATCTTGTCAAAACAGCCACCATATTTTTGTTAGCATGAACATAAATTGAATCTATTTCAGAATCTATCAAAAGTATTCATATTTTAAAAAATGAAAAAAACCCCTTTTTTTCAAAAATAATTATTTTTTATGAATTTGCATTAATTCACTATTAATTATTAAGCATTTCTAGGTTGATGTATAAATGAAACAACAATTATTTTAATTCATGCCATCTCAATAGTTTTTTGGAAGTCAGAGGTTTCAATTTTCAAGATACATGTAGGATGGGAAACTTTTAAAACTAAGAAAATCTCAGAGGATGAAATCTTTTTCTGGTTACCTCTTAAGTCAGTAAGTCCAGAGAAAACAAAATATGTAGCCATAGTGCAAAAGACAGATAATAATTTCCTGATAAAATCCTGATTTGTCAAGTGCCAAGGCATTGTGAGATGAAGATCCTATCAGGATCAGGAACTCTGTTGAAAAAATAAAGGAGATAGAACAATCTCTATTCAAAGGGAAAGAACACCAATGTTTTCCTTCTCTTATCCAATCTCTCTTTTTTGATGAAAGAAGGAAATTAATTAGGTCCCCTACTTCTTTGATTTTTAGTAGGTGACCAAATAAAAGAATCAAGTAACAGCCTTCAGAATTTTTAGTTTAAGATTTTTTCCTCCTTAGTCTTCTGGCCAATTCTTCAGCAAGAGTGGGAAATGAAAAATATTGGTAAAGTATTGTTTTATTAAGTCTGTGGCAAACAGGCATATCTGCATACTCCAGAAAGTGGTGTAAGGATCTTCGGAATCCAGTCCATGCTTTGGTATCTCTCTGCTTTAAAAATTGAAGCACAAGAGATTTAGAAATATTCAAGCCTCAGTGCTGTTTGAAGTTTGCATTTCAGAAGGACTTATACTTCCCTTAATGACATTATAAAAAGTGAGAGGAAGGTACAAAAGAACAATTCTGCCCTCATAAATAAGTTCCCCACTCACTCAAATTTAACTGTTTTGCAGGCTGAGACTTGAGTGGGGAAGACAGAAAGGTACCTCCTCTCTACATGGTGGTAGGTAACTGGGAGACATCTAAAGCACGGTGAGACCAGGCAGAAATTTTCAGAAGTAAGGGTGATCCAGAAGAGAGGTGTGTTCAGACAGTTTATGGACTGCTAGATTCCTCACGTGCAAATTTTGCATCTGGAGGTGACGGATGTACTCTCCACTTACCTCCCTAGCCAATTCCCAATTATTGTTTTCAGTGCAGACATACCTATACCAGCCAGTAGCTGCTGCTCTGGCAGCCATTTGTTTCATGATTATGGCATGTTCACCAAGACAATGGGAGAATCTATTGGAGTTTTGCCCCAAGTTGGGAGTTTCTAAGCTAGGATCTTAACCTGGGGTCTAACCACTACAGACTTAGACTGGCAGAATTTTTAATAACTCTTAGTGACTCCATTATAACTCCTGGAGAAGATAGGCCTGGTAAAACAGAGATATGATGAATGGTAGTGCTGATTTTGAATTTTATTAAAATGCTAATACTTTCTCATATATATAGAAATAAAGTTTAATATTTCTAAAGATGATCAGAACTTTTACATTTCTTCCAATTCCACTGGTTTTGTTGCAGAAAATTGCCTTTATAAATTGAATGAACTGATTGAAGCAAATATGAGGTGAATGAAAATAAATACAGAGAAGCCCAGTTTGTGGTATTTTTGTTTGTTTTTGTTTTGTTTTGTTTTTAATTATTAGACCTAGAATGACTTTCAGAATATTATTTAACTTACTTCTTACCCAGATACATGATTTTTTTAAATAAGATTTTTCTTTAAAAAAGACTATGCCTTTTGTTATTTAATGTAATGTTTCTTATCTGTTTCTGACTAACCTCATGCCTCAGTAGAAAACATAAGAGCATATAAAGACCATAAATTATTGTGATAAGTTTCACCTTTTCCTCTTCCAAAGGACATAAAGATATATTTTTGGGCAATCATCACATAAAAATGCTCAGTTTCCCTGAGATGGAATTCATTATTGTCAAGTCATTCACTAGTGCATGAGAATTATTTTTCCTTTATTGAAATCCTTAGATGAGTATGTTATAGTCTCACATCTTGCTTTTCAGTAATTACAAAACTGAGCTCCAAATATGTTTACAAGTAAATTCTATGCCTATTCAGAAAGGTATTGGTATTTTGATGAAAATAAGAGATTGATTCACCTTCCTTGGCTTGACTAAGTCAGTGCTCACTGCTCAGTGTAACAAATCTTAAGGTTAACCTCTACAGAAGTCAATCAATACATCTTTATTATTCTGTGTATGTGTGTAAAACATCAAAGACTAACTGACAAGAGACAGCTAACATTTCATTTCTAGGACAAGAACCTGTGAAACCTTACTGTATGGTTAATGGCTGAATCTTAAATAATTTTAATCTCTTCTCGTATTTCAGTGTCTGAGGAGCTCAAAAAGTTGAAGTACGTACATGAAATGAAACAGAAAAGAATGTGAGTGCAGGAAAAATGAAAAAGAAAAAAAGGTAAATTTAAGGAACTAGTATAATCATCTTTCACCATGAGGTTCTTCATTATATTAATCTTCATTATATTATAAATAAGCTACCTTTTGTAAGCATGTGCTTCTAGGCAACATTTATATTATTCAGGCGGGTTGATTTTCTTATTTCATGAAATGTACACTTCAGAAACATGTCTATTTGGTTCAGAGGAAGAAGTCAGTCTTAAAAGCATGCATTCAATTCCCATTGTATATTGTACATATATTTACAGTTGAAAGAACAGCTTTCCAAATGCATGAAATGATGCTGACAAATTTTGCCACTTCAAATGGGAAATAAATGAAATTTTTTTTTGTAAAAATGTACACCGTCTATGTTAATTTAGTATGGCCTTAGTAAGATTTCGTAAGACAGCTACCCTATAGATAAGTTGATTTAGTAGGAGAGTTATCACATTATAAAAATGAAAGTGTTTTTTAAAAATTATATTTAACTATCTACAGAGCAGTTATCTAGAATTTTCTCTAATTCCCTTTTCAAACTTCATCTAAACAAATCTTTAAAATAAGGTTGTTCAACTATTTTTATTATACGAAACTAAAGTGAAAATAATTAATAAAAACCTCTCCACGTTCTTAAAGGTTGAGACTATTGTAAACACATCAGCTCTTTTGTTGTTACCTGTTCCTACAAAGATTTCTGACATCACCCTTTGCTGTTTGCATTATATAAATCTAAAGTCAAAGTGCTTTGAGACTTTAGCAGGATGAAGCACCTGGCCTAGTCCTATATCCAGTGTTTGCACACCTCTCTAATTAGGTGCCATGACAATATGTTGTGCTTGTGTCCCAAATGGTGCAGGAGATGCACATGTTAAGATATTCCAAAAAGTGTCAAACTCATGACCAGCATCAATTTCAGACAAGGGAGGGTTCCCTACTTACACAGAGCTAAGTGTGATCCAAACTACTCATGATCCTCATATCTGTCAGTTGTGCTTGAGGTACTTGAGGGGAAAGGGGTGCAAGAAGGGCAAAAATCACCAAAGATGAGGAAAACAGGATTGTTTAAATAAATTTATGGTCTATTTTGAAGCAATAGCTGCTTGTTAAATAAAGAGGCATTTTACTAAAGAACTTTCTGTCTAAGTCAGGTAAAACATAAGTTTAAGAGAAATTGTAGTGGGCTAACCTTGGCTAACAGCAAAACTCCCTCTCTCTCTCACTTCCACTTCATTGGGGTGGAACAGGGAAAAAGAAGAATATGAATGAGAAAGAAAGCTCATATGTCAAGGCAAAGAAGGGCGATTGTTTCTCAGTTACTCCACAGGCAAAACAGACTTGACTTAGAGAAAGTGCATGTATTGACAATTAAAATTAGTATTTTTGGTTGCAAAATACAAACAAAATCAAAGACACAAACATTAAAATATCATCTTTCCTGTTTCCTTTCTCAGAGTCAACTTCACTCCTTCAGTCCAAATTCCCTTACCCTCCACAGACCTGGTCCAAGCTGCACAAAAGGAATAGAGGTTGTAGTTAGCACCTAACCTTTTTTTTTTTAAATTTTGCTCTTTCTTCTTCATGGTTTTCCTTCGCTCCAGAATGTGCTGTCCACAGGCCATGGCTCCAGGCAAGAATATCCAGGGCTGGTTCTTCACAATTTGCAATGAATAGGCTGCTGCCTATTCAGGAGGCATCTCCTCCTCCTCCTCTTCCTCCTTATTTGATCTGGGTTTTCCTGCTGCTACTAGTCATTCTTTTTGTGTCTGTGTTTCCCCCTGCCTATCTAGGATCTTTTGTCCTTTCTTGAATGTACTTTCCCAGTCTGGCTGTGAGCTCAGCTGTATCCTGTGGTGGGTCTGTTGGAGACAACTAGAACTGGCTGGAAGCTTCTCTGTCCAGCACAGGGCAGTGTCTGACCTCTTGTCACAGAGGGTGCCCTTGCAACAGAGACCCAGATACCCATCCGACCTAGTTTTATGGTAAATATCACAAACCAGAGCAGATTCTTGAAGTTGAAACATTTGCTAGTGCCAGCAAAGTGTGCCCTGATTCTGAGAGAAGCATCATTGGTCATAAAGAATTTTTTTCAAAGCTCCTGTCAGCAGAAGATGAATACAGCATTCATTTTTGAGCAATTGGATCCCTAAAACCTGATCACTAGGTGAAAAGAAGCTCACACAAAATCTACCAGCCTTAGTTAGTGTCAGAGGAATAGAAATAAAAAAAAAATTTTTTGAAAAGGACTCAAAGCATGGTGTAGGCAACTACAGATCTAGAAAAAAGAGTAACAAAGGTGACAAAGTTGCACAAGGCCTTGTGATACTGAATGACAGTTGTAAAATTATAAGATAAATGCTGATAAATAATCAGTGAATTATATGAGGAAACTTAAGTCTACCTGTACACACAGAGGGAGTGACCTGCAATTATTAACATCAAAGAAGAGTCTCAGAATTATCCAGCACTCACAGAATCATCCCTCCTGTTATAAAGCATTGATGGTTTCCTTTTACTCTGTGATATGGTGTCTAGAACTAGAACTAGATCTAGATGTAATATTTTAAAAAGTCAGTCTTACCTCTGTGCTCAGCAAGATCACAGAGCACATCCTCCCTGGAAATTATGTCAAGGCACATGTTAAATAAGGAGATGAGTGGTGACAGTCAACATGGCTTCACGAAGGGCATTGTGCCTGACAGTCTGGTGACCCTTTATGATAGAATTAGAACAATAGCGGAAAAGGGAAGAGCAACCAACATGATATACTTGTGCAAAGCACTTGACACGGCCTCAGATGACATTCCCCTTTCTAAACTGGAGAGACATGGATTTGATGGATAGGCCACTCAGTGAATAAAGAATTGTCTGGATTGTTGTACTCAAAGGGTTGTAGCCAATGGCTCAATGTCCAAGGGGAGTCCAGTGACAAGTGGTGTCCTCAGGGATTGGTATTGAGAACAGTGCTGTTTAGCATTTTTGTTTGTGACAAGGACAGTGGGATGGAAGACACTCTCAGCAGGTTTCCTGACAACACCTGGCTGCGTGGTGCAGCGGACATGCTGGAGGGAAGGTATGCCATCCAGAGGGACCTGGACAGCTGGAGAGCTGTGTCTGGTGAACCCCATGAAGCTCAAGAAAGCCAAGTGCAAGATCCTCCACCTGGCTCGGGGCAATCCCAAGCACAAATAGAAGCTGTGCAGAGACTGTTTTGACAGCAGCCCTGAGGAGATGGATGGGCGGTGCTGGTAGATGAGCAGCTCAATATGAAACTTGAAACCCAAAACCATACCCTGGGCTTCATTAAAAGAAGCACGACCAGCATTGCCAAGCCTGGCAAAGGAATATCTTTTCTGATGCACAAGAAAATCTGACTGCCTGGGAAAAACCAAAAGTAGGACGAGTAGGGCTCGAAGGACAGCAGGCCCCTTGCCCGCGGCGGGGCCGTGCTCAGGCCCGAGCGCTGCAGTCTCGGCGCTGGGCAGTAGAGGGCGCCGCTCGGTTGCGCTGCCGGGCGGGCCGGGGCGGTGGCGGACCCAGGCCCGGGGCTGTGACGCCCGGGACAGTGGGGGACCCGGGCCCGGGGCGGTGGCGAGCCCGGGGCTGTGGCTGTGGGGGTTGTGGCGGGCCCGTGGCCGGGGGNGGGCCGGGGCTCCCGGCGGGCCCGGGCCCGGAGCCATGCTGGGACTCCCGCTCCCTGCCCGCCGCAGGGTCCTCGGGTGGCCACGGGTTGGTGCTCCCTTCCATGGGGCAGGAACAACTGGTGATAAAGAAGAAAGCCACCTGCCTCCGAAGTCAGTATTGCTTATGCACCTCCATCCTGTGCCTACAATCTGTTATAGCACTTGTGTCAGTGTTGGCAAACAACGAACTGGTAATTTGCAACAGAGCTTTTTGAGGAATGAGTGTTGCTGCTTTCTACATTGTCTTCGAGCAGAAACCGGCATGTACTCTGTGCTCATTCTTTGCAGGTGTTAAATATTGTTTCATTGACGTTCATTTTTTTCCCTCGTCCTTTGTCTAAAGGACTCACCTCAGCTGAATGCTTTAAGCTTTGTGAACACAGACCTTGGTCAGAGAAACTGTTGCAAGGAAGGTGATTGTCCCATGCAACCTTGAAAGCTAAAATGGTCCCAGAACCTGGCATATGGCATGATTGCAGGAACACCAGGCATTAGGGAGTACTTGCTGCTTGAATCAGACCTACTGACACTGTTGCAACTTGACTGGATTTAGAAAAGTTTGGAGTTTAGAGCAGAGGCTGAGGAAATTGGCAGTGATTTCACATTTGTAAAGCTATAGGCTTGAGAAACTATTAAAATAAAGGAAAACTATGCTGTTGATGAAAATCTGCACAAAACCTGAAAATTATTATGATCCTACAAGAGAAATGCAACCTCTGGGGAAAGGATAGGCATTATCTTCTGCCATTATCATGGATCCCAATACGTGATGTGGCCAGGAGAATGCATTCTGGTTTGAACATGAATAGTTGTAGTCATGCACTGTTCATGATTTTGTTACACTGGGGAGAAAAGCTCCAAAGCAAAATCCCAAAATCCCACATGTACACACCAAATCAGGCTATTGAAGCAATATGTGATAGTGTCTCTTTATTTGCTGTATCTGTCCTGTAGAGACAGCATGCCTGCATTTATTTCTCCCTAAAGATCATGGATTTCTGCAGGGTTTTGTGTGGAAACAAAGACCTTATAGAATAAGTAGTCCAATAAATGTAAAAAATGCTGTATATGTATGTATTTTGGAAATGGTACTTTTGGTTCTCAGGAGGCAGGATGGACTCCAGAGTTGCCTAGATGACATTACTACACTTGGAAACGTTGCTGGAGGTCATGAGAAGCATATACAAGCATCAATTAGACTAGGCTGAAAGAAAATGTCCAAATGTCTCTATAAAGAAACAGGCATACCTTCCTTGAAGGGTAAGAGGAGCAGACAATGCTGTTTCAAACGAATGAAAAACCTGTTCTAAGTAATTTATTTGCAATTAAATTCATTTCATGAATACCCTTGAAGATTCGGGATGATCTAATTGTGGCCTTCCAGTCCTGAAGGAAGCCTACAAGAAACATGGAAAGAGACTATTTATAGTAAGATACAAGGAGGAATGATTTCAAACTGAAAGAGAAGAGGTTTATGTTAGATATAAGAAAGCAGTTCTTTTCTGTGAGGGTGATGATGCACTGGAACAGGTTGCCCAGAGAAGTTGTGGATGTCTCATCCATGGAGGTGTTCAAGGCCAGGCTGGATGGAGCTCTGAGCAACCTGCTCTAGTGTAAGGTGTCACTGCCCATGGAAGGAGGGTTGGAACTAAATGAACATTAGGGTCCCTTCCAACCTAAGACATTCTGTGATTCTATGTATTTCACACTATTCCATTATATTTAATGTCCTGGCTGGAAACTATATTCAAATTACACTGATTTGGAGTTGCTACAAGCAGGACCCACATACCTATCCTAGACTGCTGTCAGCTAATTCCTGAGGAAAGAAGAAAAAAAATCTTTTAACATAATCATGAAAGATGGTAAATTCTTTGGTTCTATGTTAACTATACTTGTGATGACTGACATAAAGAACATGTCTGTCTTGTCCAGAGCACTCCATGGACTCAAGATTCCCTCTCTCCCTTAAATGTCATCCTGAGAAATTAATGTTTACTGTGAGCAGTTTTTCTGGGGACCGAAGGTAATGGTGATAATTCAGATATGGTAGACTATCTTCCTGAAAGTTCTGTCAGCTCAGAGATGATGATGTTCTTTGAAGGAAAACTGAAAAATTACAAAAGTCTCATATCGCTAAAGAACTTTTTACCAGTAATCATAACAATTCCATGAGGATCATTATGTTTATATTTTCCAGAGAAACACTTTTGGGGGGGAAAAAAAAAGAAAAAAAAAAAGGAAAAAAAAAAAGTAGTGAGAGAAGAATAAGCACAAGAAAGTGCTTATTTGCATACTGGCTACACAGAAATGAAGATCCTGCTGTGGAAGACACAGATTCAAAAGAACCATAGATTACTTGGTGATGGTATGAGAATACTAGAACTCAAAGCATGGGGATCTGAATTATCACAGAGCTGCTGAGATTTTTTATGTTCTCATATGACAAGAGTTATACAAAAGACCACTTTGAGTGCTTGTTCTTCATTAGACACTTCAGAAGATTGAAAAACAAGGACAATTATTACATTAACAGAATTTTAAATTTAAGGCCTAACATGTATAAATTATCATAAAACAGATGAAGCCCTTGCAGTGATACTCTTGAAAATACTGAAAAGCTTGGCATAAGCTCCACTCTTCTATATAAAATTTGTCAGAAAAACTGTGAACTAGATATGTGGTATGACATACTCATCTGCTGTGCTAAAGAGAATAGATGAGAAAATATCATGCAGCCTAATGAAATGTTAGTTCAAAAATCTGACCTAAAGATAGGCATTGGTTATTGCCATAGGATATTTGATTTAAGGCACTGTAAACTCTGGTCTTACTTCCTTGTGGCCATTTGACATGCAAAATGCCATGAAGTAATATAACGACCCACTCTCTCCTAGATTCATCAAACCCCACAACATTTAGTGTCAATCCATTTGACAGTGTAGCACTTTGCCTTGATTTAACTGCTATGATAACAATTTCAGAGCAGGTCAGGAGTAGCTTCATATCTACGTGCTGATTTAGGTTTTTCAGAGAGAGAACACACCATTTTATCTGTGTACTAGCAAGCTAGCTGAAAAGTGGAATATGTCAGCATTTCAAACAGAGTTTACACACAAGTAATCTGAAAGAGAAAACTTTAGCAGACTTTACTCTATTTGGCATCTTCTAAGTTGCTGGTTTGAGCAAAGGTATAATAGAACTCTACTAGATTGTTGGTTCTACTAGACCTTTGCTCAAAACAGCAATTCAGAAGATGCCAAATGAATTCTATATGGAAAGAGATGTGTTAAATATTGCTAGGTTATGGATGCCTAAGGCTAGAACATGAGTCCAGATGGCTGAAGTTCAACAGATGCCACAGAACTACAGAACTTGCATAAATATGTGATGTCAAGTGTGGGAAATCAGAGTGACGTTTTCCTGTGCAAGTATGAAAGCTTGAGTATTTTATGAAAAAAGTTCCCAGTCTCTTACATTTGCATTAAAAAAGAAAAAGAAGGCCATGGTCTATGTCTCTATCCTATCAGATATCGATGGAATTTTTCTTGCAGGTTCTTGCAAAAAAATTCAGAATATCTATTGTAAAATATCAAAGATATAGGCTTTATCTCCGATCTAATGGCTTTATGAAGATTGATTTCGTAATTACAAACATACCAGAAAGGCTACATAGTCATATTCAGCTCTCAAAAATACAATGCAGCACTGCTGAGACATAAGATTTCACAGTAATCTTCTCTTCAGTAGAGAATGAATGAAAATCAGCTTGCTTGTACTGTGAGAAAATTCATGCCAAATATTTGGGGCCTCCAGATGTACCAGGTGGCACAGTGTGAAATAAAAAGCTAAATCTCACTTGCACTTAGTGCCACCACTTCCCAGAAATAGATGTTGGCCATTTGTAATGAGAAACAATGGTCACATGCAATGGTGGCATCCTGAGAGATTGATGCAGTGGTCATATTAAATCCTCAACGCACACAGACACATTGGGCAGGGAAACAGCCAGTGCTTCATCCAAATTCCATGAGGGAAAAATTGCAAGAAGCTCTGAGAGCCTCAGGCAGAGAGCCAGGGCAGGTGAAAACAGCTGAGCCATGGGATGCATCATGTCACAACGAGAGCTGCTGGACCCTTTACAGCAGCAGTGCTTCAGAGTGATTGAATATTGTTGTGTGAGTAACACTTTGCACCTTTTTAGCCAAACAAAGCACAGTTTCTGATTATTTTAAAGAAACAATCACCTCTTTTAATATAATAGAAACATTATTTGGAGAGCTTATGTTTGAGATGTTCAGCTGGGATGCCTTGCAATGAGGAATCAGATGCTTGTTAACTTCAGCATTTAGCGTTGTGAGAATATTCCTCAGCTCTGATTATTGCATGACACACACTGCCCAATAAAACTCTATTTTAGTTCTTTCATCAGAGTATTTTTCTGTGTACTAGGTCTATACCTAAATGAAAATGAGATCACTACCACCTTTTAATCTTTGTGATGTTTTACATTTTGTTCCTTATGAAATTTGTGCATTTGTGTCTCAAAAATCCACTCATTTGCTCTGCTGACAGCCTTCTGCAGGAACATCTCCTCTGTCCATTTGAGACTCTGNACTGCCCAATAAAACTCTATTTTAGTTCTTTCATCAGAGTATTTTTCTGTGTACTAGGTCTATACCTAAATGAAAATGAGATCACTACCACCTTTTTATCTTTGTGATGTTTTACATTTAGTGGTGAGAGATGATGAAAAAAACTTACTATCAAAGGTAATCTGATCAAAAGTAGTTTGTTATACAGGCAGGATATCTGAAAAACAGTTTTCAATGTCTTTATAAAAAAGAATGAAAATGGAGCTATATTGATGTAATATCTCACCTGCCTTTTATAAGGCAGATTTCATCGGTGATGCTGGGTTTGTACTTTAGTCAGTAGCCACTACATTTGGAATCAATGATTACATATCTTGACTTTTGTCATTAGTTATAATAAAACAAATATGTATGGATTTTTATTTTTTTATTTTTTTTACTGTGAACACTTTACAGGACATGAGTTAAACATATGTGCGGCTCCAGACTGCATGAGCATAATCCAAGCGTAAAACAGCACATTATCTCTGAATTCTCACGTGTCCTTTCTTTAAACTTTCCAGTTGGGTCTGAAAAACCTTGCTAAAAAAGAACTTCTGTGCACAAATAATGGGAAGAAATATGAGGATTCTTTATTCTGACCTTGACATAATTTAAAAATATTTTTAAAAATACAGGAAATTATGAGGGCAGAACATAACACTGTAGATCATGTGTTTTGGTAAAAATGAAGACCCTTTGATGTTAGTAAAAAAAGAATCACAGTTGTGGAGAAGTAGGCCCTCTAGCTGACAAAATATAATGTCTGACTAGAACTTTTCAGAGTTCAGTTATTTTAATGGAAAAAAAAAATTAGAAAAGGTAATTGCCTTTTCTTTCTCTTCTTTGTGTGTCCATCCCTCTGCCCATGAAAGCTGTTTTTCAGTGCTTGCTTTCTCCTTTTTAGAACTATAGAACTATAATTGGATATATATTTGTAAGTTGTGAAGGTTTATGTTGCACACGTTTGTTTTATGGCTAATTGTTTTTCTTAGGTTCTGAAATAATTTTTTTCCAAGTCTGAATCCTCCTCCTTACTTTTCTACTGTGTTTTAATATTAACTGAAGCAACTTACGAGAAGACTATATCTAAATATGTATGGCAAGTCAAAGAGTTGCAAAGAGTGGGACAGCCAAGAAACCTGTATTTTTCTTGGTGGAACCTTTCTTGTGATTCTGTGATGCTTCCAGTATCTCTAAATTTCTGAAGTATTTAGAATTTTGTCATATGTCAAGGCTTCTGACTTCATAGTAAGGGAAACAGACAATTGCTTTAAAAATGTCATGGTTGGTAAATGATCTGTAAAAAAAATGAAAATGTATTAATTTCTCCATAAGTGTGTTAAACGACTTCCATAAAACTATTCTATCTAAACTGGCAGTTATTGAAAAGATAGAGCCAGACTCTTCTCATGCATGCAGAGCAAAAATAAGACAACAGTCACAAGCTGAACCAAGAAAAATACTGACTACATAATATGAGGAATAAAAAATTCATAATAAAGGTAATTAAGCAGTGGAAAGATATTTTTCTAAATCTGATTTTAAAAGACTGTGAGCAACATGATCTAATTCTGAAGTTAACCTTCCTAAATTATATTCAGAGGCCTCTTCTGACCTTTTTTATGACATACATGCATACATGTATAAGCATGTGTGTGTATATAGGTATGTAACTATTCTATGTAATATTTAATACAATATATTTTTTGCTGAGAATCCCAATAAAGAAAAGAAAAAAATAACATCTTCTGCCCAGAGTCTCAAACTGCTAACTTGAAGAAAACCCTAAGAGAAACAGATCCAACAGATCAAAGGCATGAAGAAGCTAGTGGCACGTTTCAGAACCATATCTACATCAATGGAGAAAAACATCCTTTCAATTGTTTTCTCTAAGTAATTGCTATTTGTTAAGGAATCATAAAAAAAACCAAACAAAAAACAAACAAACAAACATTTTTTGTATTTATAGATAAAGAAAACCAGATTTAGAACAAGTCAGGGCCTAGAAAGAAAGTCTGTCCTACCTCATAACCAAAGCTAAATGATATATTCTTCCTTTTTCTAATAATAAAGTGTATTTAGCTGAAATATACTGGAGTTTAAATGCATTTTGTCAATTCAGAAGATTTTTAATCTCCAGTTCAATACTCAAAAATAAACCCCCTTTCCTATTTAATTCACCTTTCCCCCCAAAAAAACCCAAACAAAAACTTAGAAATGTTTTTGGATTTAATCAGCTTGGAAGCTTGAACTTTTGTTTCAAACCCATGCTTTAGAGTTAGGAAGATCAAAGTTCTGCAATTCATGTCATGAAATGTTTTCTTCACTAATTTTTAGTTGAGGAGAAATTTTTGAAATCAATGTGTTGAGAAGTGCTCTGGCTGAATGTCAGGTGTCTGCTACTGGGAGTGCAGCATTACTGCAGACAGTTTTAAAGCAGGCTTTCTGACTGGATGAACGGATGATTTCCTGTTCTGCAGTTGCCTTATTGAAACCTGGTACTCACGCAATCTTATTCCTAGAAGGAATAAAAATACCATAACTCAAAAATATAGAAAAGATTAATATACAAGCACTTAAGAATGACTCTTGAACAAAAGGTCCTGTGTAGTCTTACACACATGCCAGTAGTATATAATTCTGCACCTCTTAGAAGAGTAATGCCTCATTACCTGAGTCATACCCTGGGTGAAGACCACCTGAATGATGTTAGATTCAGGCAACACAGAGGTGGAAAGAGGAAAATATTTAGTAATATAAATCACAACTAAGGCCATCTGTCCTGCAATTGTCAAGGCAGTAGACCGCCTCAGGCTCCTCCTGGGCTCTTCATCACTACCAGCTACCTGAATAGTAACAGCTGCTGCACTTTCTTTCATCTGTGGATAGTGAGGAGGCAGTATTCCAGCTTGTCAGCTGCTAGTGTGCCCACAGTGAGCCATATATTTTTTATCTTTTGAATCAGGCTATTACAGTAACACACTTCACATGGGAATACGTTCCTATATATAGAAAAATTTCCAATGTCTTAACATTTAAATACAGTAGATGCACTTCAACAAGCAACTTTTTTTTCTTTGATTAAACACTGACTGTTCCTCAGTTATCAAATCAAGTTTGAAATCTTAGTTCTTGGTCTTCAAAGTGCTCAAGAGAGTGGGTAAATTTAGAAATATAAACATTATAATCATAATAGACTGGAAGGTTACATGAAGGGAACATCTAATCCATCTTTCCTGCCAGAAGGCATAATCAACAAGGCAAATATCACCTCAGGTATATATTGGTCCAAGCTATTTTTATATATCTCCAAAGGAGAAGTGTCACAGACTCCCTAGACAATCTGTTCCCATGCTTCACTCACTTTGATCACTATTAAAATTAAAAAATCAGATTTAGTAACCTAAATCTTCCCTTTTGCAATTGAAAGCCATTATTTCCTGTCCTATCCAGGTTGAACATGGAAAACAGATTTTTCTTTTCCTTCCTGCAGCAGCCTTTTGCTTACTTGACGACTCTTGTGCCTATCTTCAATCTTCTCTAGGTTAAACAACCCTACCTCATCAAGTCTTTCCATGAACCTCATCAATCTCAGTGCTTTCAGACTCTTTTCAGTTGGTTCAAAACTGAACAGAGTGGCGCAAACAAAGGTTTATATTTACTTCTGAATAGATGAAATAAAATGGCTAAGATATTAAAAAGTACAGACAAAGGAAATTGCCTTTTCAGCTTAATTCTGATTGGATATTACTAAAGTAATACTTTCAAAAGGCAGATGAAAACGTGCTATGAAATTTGAGGTACTGGACAATAAGAACATGAAAGAACATGGAAGGACATATTAGATGAAATATACTGAAACACATGACAAAAAATTCCATCTGGTTCTGAAGTGTTTAGTCAAAGGGCAATATAAGAGATGGCACAAATAGGTATCAGCGTAAGAAAGGCCATAACCACACTGAAAGGGGAACAAGAATAAAGTATTAGGCATGTCTTTAGCCCGCTGAGTTTCAGATGATGTGTAAGTATCCATAGAAAATAGTAGAGAGAGACTCAGGAACTGAGTCAAGAGATCTAAGACTCATTTCTGAAACCTGCAAATGTGCCCATCAAATCCATTCACCAGATACTTCTGCACATTCTACTAATAGAGCTAGAAGAAAGGAGAATTTAATTATATTCCCAANTCTGAAAGTTTTGTCAGCTCAGAGATAGTTATTAGTTCTTTGAAGGAAAACTAACAAATGACAAAAAAAAAATCCTCCTCTTTAATATGCTCTCTTTTTATTGCAAAAAGTTGAATCTATCAGACCTATGTTAAACATAGCATCCATTGGCTTTGGATCATATATTTAGATCATGTAGTACAGAAGGTTTTCTATAAGCAAGTAATAATTCCAAATATATAATCTTAATTCTGAATACCATGGAAGTCTTCCAGATGTCAATGGAGCTGTAGTTGAAACAGCAGTGTCTGTGCAAATCTTAGACCTACTCCAATCAATGGCTCAAGGCTATGAACTCCCTTATCTCCTGTTAATGACACTTCATTGCCACTGTAATCTATTTAATAAATTTGCACAAAAGCAAATGAAATAGAGAAAAGGTAGAGGGATGAGAGAGAAAACATGGAAAAGAAAGAATTAATAGATGTTTCAGAAAAGGAGAGGAAAGGGGGAAACAGAGAAAAAGGAAGGTAATATACTAGAAAAGGAAGCAAGTGGTAGATGTAGCAGTGTCTTTAAACAGTCTTCATTTGAATTGTACTGAGTATACCAAACCCCTTTTTGTTTAGACTCCAAAAATTAGGAAATATATGTGTATTACAATAAATTAAAAAGTAGTCATTGACATGTAGAAGAAATCTTTTTCAAAAATGCAGCGTTATATTGCAGGGACAGGCCATCTCTGTTATGTAATATTAATAAAAAATTTAATTTTTCTGAAATAAACAGTCATATGGTGGACAAATCCAGTTAATCATCTCTTAGAGTTTAGACATTCCTATTGAAAATGCTTGGGAATGATAGCTTAGGTCTCTTAACAATTTCCGCATTCCAATATCCTTTTGGAAATTTCCGTCTGAAGAAGTAAGGGCAGGCCAAGCAGAGGGTGTGTTTCTGCCTAGATAGTTGTGAATCTTACAGGATGTCCTCCATTTAGGGATCTTTTGACCTGAAGGTGAATGTAGTTAGGGGTAGCAGATCTTGGGGAATTTGTGCCTGCATTTGGTAATCTTGCTTGATATGTCCTCACTTGTCTGAGCAGCACTTCCTTACCAATCCTCCTTGTTTCACACATAATTTTAAAGTCATGATCCCACACTTCATTGTTTACCTCTCTATGGATTCCTTACTTGTAATTTCTTAATTTGGAGTAAAAAATACAAATCTTTTAACTCACTCTTCGTAAACAGTTTTCTGCACATTTTTATTACCCTTCCTTGTAGCTTTGCAATCTTACTGTATACTTCTGAGGTGAGTGGGCTAGAAATATAAACTGTGTACAAGTTCTTGAGTAGTCTACATAACTGAGACAAAATGTTTGCTTTTCCATTCTATTCATTTTAACTCCTAAAATTTGCTTGCTTTTCTGAATACCTCAGTGTATTGGCCTGAGGTTCCAAGATTTTATGCATGGTAACATTTAGTTTAAAGCACACTGGTGCATATGAACAGTGAGGATTATTTTCCCATGTACACTACTTTGTCAGAATGCTGAATGACTGGGAAATAAAGCATTAGACAATAGCAATGTTGGTAAATTCAGTGTCCTACAGTGTTGTCACCAAAGTATTCTTTCTATTAGATCCTTAATGCATGTTTCAAAATGGAAGTCCCAGCTCCCTAGTGTAATCCCACTCTAGTGTTAAAATCATCAACTTTTTAATTAATTGTTTTCTGTCTTTCTATAAATCTATTATTAGCCCATGGAAACTTAATTTAATGATAAATCTTTGCTGAAAAATGTTGTTGAAAACTTCCTGAAAAGCCAGTGTCAAGTAACTATTTTCCATTTGGTCACTTATTCTTTGAATAAACTCCAAAAATATATTCACAGGAGGCAAATTATTTCTTCCTCTTTATGTTAACACCTATCCATAGAACTACTCAGTCTATTTTTTATTTATTTTCTACAATTTTCTCCAGCGTGGAAATCAGACTTTCTAATCTGAATTTTAGTTCAGTCTGAGACCCTTTCTATGAACAGAAACTTTATTTCCCACTATCCGTGCTACCAAGGACATTTTANTTCATAAAAATGTAAGAATGACTGCACTATGTCAGACCAAAGGTCTATCTACATCAGTATCATTCTTGGACAACACCAGATGTCGAGGGAAGATTATAAGAAAGAAAGAAAGGTGTTTTAGTAGTTCCTTTTAATTCTCCCCTGGCCTTGAACCATTTGTGGTTCAGAGATGGCTGAACATCAAATCGTCCATTTATTTTAAAATTCTTACTGAATTTTTCTTCTACAAACCTTGTAGTAGTGGAAGAAAAGACTGGACTTCCTACATTTGCCAGACCCATAGCAGAGGTACTGTGTACTGTGCACAAAGAAACAAATCCTTTTGTTGTGTTTCATGGTTTTAACTTCTGGCAAGGAAACCTACTTCC
>VZTT01032847.1:0-12263 GCA_013400855.1 Buphagus erythrorhynchus | reverse complement strand
ATTCCCTTAATTTTGACTGGCCTTTGGTTTTAGGTAGTCCTGATAAAAGGCATCAATACACCAGAGCTTTTGCACTTAAAAATTCCAGTTATTAATGTGATCTGCCTCATAGCCCTGAGGAGTGGCTCTTTCTTCTTCTCCAGCTTCCCCAGGACAGAAACTGTGCTCAGTTTTTCCCTTCTCCTTTCCCTTTCCTCTCCCAAGGCCACCTGCAGCAGCCAGGGCTGGCACAATTTAGTTAATCATTACCTGCCACAGGTAACTCATCTGATTAACACCTCTGAACCTGCAGTGCTGCTTGGTTAAATCTTTGCATTCTTCCTCCTGGGATTAATCCCATTTTATAGATTTGTGCTCAGGTCTTTGGATCCTAAAGAAGCCAAGCTCCTCCAGAGCTCCTCATCTTCTCAATCTCTGCATAAACACTTTTCCATAAGCAGCACTCGTTTCAGTGAGCAGCAAATCGTTGTGTTTCTAAGAATTCTGAAAAATAAAGTTCCCAGGCTTTCCCAGCTGTAAAACTCTCAGAAAGGCTTCTCTTCCCTTTTCTACACTGGGGTTTCTCTGGCTGTTACATAGCAATTTTCTTTCCATGTTTTTAAAGTGGCTGATTTTAATTTGGATGTATTTTCCCCTGCAAATCCTTTCAGTCAATATGGAATTACATAAAGCAGCTTTTTGAAGAGAAATTGTATCTGAAGAAGTTTCCACTGTGTGTGTGTATCTTGCACAAATTATTTATTTTTTTATGTCTTGGTGGCACTATCATTTTTGATGACCTGTGCTCTACCAGCCTGACCTCAAAGAAATAAAATGAAAATAATGGTGTAATGTTTTTGATCCTTCCACATCAAGAATGATGCTTTCAAATAAGGACAGGGTGGACAAAGGATAATGGGGGGAAAGTAAATTCTTTTCTTATCCCCAAAAAGCTGAAAACAGGTTGAAGTGGCTTAGAAATGTGTTTCCTTCATATGAGTGTAACATAAAGAAAGGGAAGAAATTGTAAAATTTATAGTAAAAGAGATTTGTGTAGATTTATCTGGAAAGGGCAGTAAAGTTTCCAATCATTAGTGACTGTCAAATGCTCTTCCATAAGGGATCATCAAAACTTCCCAACTGCTGATCTTGAATAGAATGTGAATTCTTTGCATGTGCTACACAAAACCTGAAATAAAATACAATTATTGACTTCAGTTCTCCATTATTCTCAAAAGGGTAAAAGTTCTGTGTAAGTTGGGAAAGCTCCCAAACACAATTTTAGAAAAATGAGGTGTTTTAGGTGTTCTCCACCTGGCAGCATTATTTATAATGCAAATGAAAATATTCCAGAGTCCCACATGTCAGTGCAGGTGGGTTTAGGGAGCTGATTTTCTGAGATCATGACTGCATCAACTGACAGTGGAAATTAAATATTCAAATTTGTTTTCTGCCAGTTCCTGCTGCCATGGTGCTTATGAAATAACACCTCCAAGAGACCCTTCTGGCTGGACTGACCATTAATCAATTTATGTTCTGAATAGTGAGCATTTATTGTATTCAGGATTTTTATCTTGCTTTATGAGCCCAGGATATTTGAGTCAGGTTTCTCTGACCACTGTGCCCATGGCAGCCTGTCAGCTTTTGGGGTCACTGCACATCTGAAATGGTCCAAAAGGAGCAGAACCTTGTGTGAAACTGCTTCTTCTCTTTTCAGAGCTCTTGCTGCCCTGAACACATGCCTGTCTGCTCCTTAGGAATGTTTTATATATTTTCTCTCTCATGACTGAAACAAAATCAAGAGGATGTGCAATAACATCAAACATTTCTTTGGGCTTTATCTTTTTTTTGCCATGGTACATGTTAACCATTTTGGGGTGGTTTTGAAGAATAAGCAATTTTAATTTTAATGTTTAATTTTTTTTATACACCTCCAAATCCATTAGTATCTCTGTTGGTAGACTCATAAATCTTCATCTGGATGAAAGTTCCTCCACTGTTTTTTCCAGCTGGCTCCACTTGCTGGCTTATTTCCATACTGAACACCTGCACACATGCATGGCATCATTTAAACCTTCAAGACAAAGTTTACTTTGGATTTAAAGAATCTTTTTGATGCCATTCATTCACACATAACAGCAACATTTTCCACAGCACCAGCATGGCTCCCAATTTTTTTTTTTTTAAATATATATACAAGGGAAAAATATGTTTTATCTACCTTGCAGAGCTTCAGACTGGCAGGATGTTTAAAAGAAAAAAAATGTCTTTGCTCTGATTTATGAGAAATCAGGAGTAATGCAGACTCCCCCCTTGGGATATTTCCAATGAAGTGGAACCACATGGAGATTGGGCTCCCTCCTCGTGTGTCCTGCCTGCCTTGTGGGTGCTGTCACAATCTGAGGCACAGCAGCTCGGGAGCCTGAGCTAAAGCAAGCACAAGGATTTATTGCAGAAGGGAGGTGCAGAATATTTGCTGAGTAAGCCAGGACTTCTTGCATTATGCCAGGGATTTAAAGGGACAAAAAAATCTGTCCCAGCAGCAAATCTCAGGGCACTCCACATTAACCTCTCTGTATGTCAAGAATTAGATCTTTTTTTCTTCTCCTTTGTTTTTCTTATCTCACCAATGTGTTTTAATCCACGGCAGAAATTTTACCTTTTACCCTGCAGTTTTCAAATTTCCCTAACAGGCTTTGGGGATGGATTGGGTCAAAAGCCTTCTAAAACCACCACTGGATGAACTCCTTCAGATTGCTTTTATTCTGTGGATCTTCCTGACAGCACCCAACAGATCTGTGGGGCAAGATTTGGAACGAGTCCAAAGGGAGGGTGAGGATTTTCCCCTCTTTCCCCACTTTGTAGATATTCTGGAGCTGAATATTCACATTTATCAGCCCATCTGAGACTCTGAACTCGACAGAGCAGGACCTGCTTGTCGATAATTCAGACAGGAGGAAATCTGAGAGCATCCAACATATAATTACCCTCTTTGTGAAAGGACAGATTCACATCTCAGTGAAATAGATGGACAGGAGCAGGCTCTGACGTGCTGCTGGGAATTTCAGCAGATAAAAATCTGGTTGTATCCTTTGGGAGACTATTTTTGGAGAGAAAACCTCTGTGCAGCACATAATCTGCCACTGAAGTTGTGCTCTACATGCCAGGACAGCCCCAGCTCCCACCTGGGAGCTGAATAACCTGAGTTGTGCTCCTTGTGTTCTAACAACTCCTCATCTGCTGTATTCCCACCGAGGTGCAGGAAAGAAAAGGATTCTTCCTCCTTCTTCTTTTCAAGCTGAGCTAAAAGCTTTTTTCCTTGGAGTGCTTTGAGGGAAGGTAGGAGATGGTGGGTGTTGCATCAGCTGAGGAGGAAAGCACAGACGTGGAAAAGCTCCTCAGCACCAGGGAAAAAATTCAAGGGTAGCTGGGGAAGAATCCTAAAATCTTTGGGATTATTAAGAGAAGAATAAGCAATCAGATGCTTAGTGGTGTAAATTCAACTAAATCATCTCCAAATGTGTCTCTCAGTTATTTGCTCTAAAACTAAAGATTTGGGGTCCTGGTTTGGCTTTGTGTAGTGGGATGGTCTCATCTGTTGTGTCACAAACCCATAAAACTGCTTTTATCCAAATACCTGCGTTTCTGAGGGAAGGAATCAGGATCCAGCCTTGAATCTTTGCCAGGTTTGCTTTTTCCTTTATCACATGGCAGGCTGGCAGGTGGTGGGTTCAAAAGCAAAGTGAAAGGAAGTTTTTCACGGCTCATGGCATTTCTCACTAATGCAATGGATCTGGAGCCAGATGTTCCAGATGCCAAATGTTTACAAGGTTGCAGAAAGTGCTCAGATGAATTTAAGGAAGAAAATCCTCTGGGTGGCAATAGGAGACAAAAACATCACCTTTTATTGAAATGCAGGTTTTTGTTGGCTAGAAAGTTTTACTTGTGTAATTCTGTGCTTGGCCTGCTCTTCTACTTTACCTCTGCAAACTTCCCCAACATCTGGAGTGAGTCCAGGATGGTCAGAGGGATGGAGCAGCTCTGCTGGGAGAGCTGGGGTTGCTCAGCCTGGAGAGGAGAAGGCTCTGGGGAGACTTTATTTGGCCTTTCAGTACCTGAAGGAGGGCCTAAAATAAGGGTGGAGAGGGAATTTTTGTAAGGACATGGAGTGACAGAACAAGGGGGAATGTCTTGAAAGCAAGAGAGGGGAGGTTGAGCTGGGAGGTTGGGAGGGAATTGTTCCCTGTGAGGCTGGGGAGGGCTGGCACAGAGCAGCTGAGGCTGCCCTGGATCCCTGACATGCCCACGGCCAGGTTGGATGTGGCTTGGACAGTGGGAGGTGTCCCTGCCATGGCAGGGGTGGCACTGGATGGGCTTTAGGGGCCCTTCCAACCCAAACCATTCCGTGATTTTATGATTTGTTGATTTATCTTTGTTCAGATTCTGCATGGCCATTCTTGAATATTCTTTGTTTAATGAAAACTGTTTTTACTCCTCTGCAATTAACACATCTCTTTAGTCAGAGTGGAAAAGTAGCTCTGGGTCACTCCACTGCCTGAGGTGCTCAGTCCAGTAGAAACAAATCTGCTCAGTTTAGCTGTGGTTTACTTAGAAAACGTGCAATGGGAAACCTGAGAAGATTGATTTTGTTTAGAAGTTTGCAAGAAAAATAAATAGGTTGGGTATAAACTATCAAAAAACCTGCCTATTTTTGGGTGAGCTGTGCAGTGTTTACATCTCAAGGCTATGCTGATGGCTGATTTATTTTTAATTATTTTATTATTATTGTTTTATTTTCATTGTTTTAATACTTTTAATTTTGCTGTTTATTTTTTTTCCTTTTCCTACCCGAATTTCATGGCCAGCAAACTGCCGGTGGCTTTCAAAGCAAGCCAAAATCTGGGAAAAAATAGTGAGCTGTATTATCACAAGTGAAAATGAGTCTGAGAGAATTGGTTTTCCAGGATTTCAGGGTCTTCCCAGACAGACTGCAGCCAGGAGCTGAGCACAGCATTGCTTAAGGGCAACAGCACAACCTGGTGGTTTCTGGCTATTCCAATGCATCGGGATCTGCACAGGAATTTCCCTTCCCCAGGACCCAGCTCGTTCCTGCACAGAGCTGAAGCCTGTTTTCATTAATTCATTTGTAAGATTCCATTTTACCCGAGGTTTTCGGAATAAATAGAAAACAGCAGACTGCAAGGGCATAAGCAAAAAAAAAGACAAAGTAACAGGTCCTTCCCAATGTCCCTGATTCTGAAACCCCAAGGTGCTGGATATGTCTGAATTTTGTTTTCATGATAATAACTAGAGGGATATAACTAGAGGAAAAAAATCTTGTAATATGCACTATGCAAAATTTGAGGAAAAAAAAACAACAAAAAAAGGACAAAAGGAAAGTGTGAGCAGAAAAAATTGGAAGTTTGCCTTGCTCCTTCTATTATGACAAAGCCAAGCAAAGTATATAATGCATTTACATAGACTGAATATTCAGACACCAATAATAATATTTATTCTCTTTCCTGTGTGTCTTCAGGGTAAGTGATGTTGGTCAGAGTGTAACTTCTGAGGTGGCAGTGAAATGAAATGGGTGGCAAATGTGCTCAGAGAGAATTTTCAAATAAAATTAATTACATTTTCTGTTTTGCTTGGTTGTGAAGCACAGGCTGTGTGATTGCCAGCAATGCAGATGTGGGTGCTGAACAGAATAGCTTGCACACTACATATTGAGTTCATTTTCTGATCATGTAGGATGGGACAAAAGCCACTGACTGACTAGAGAGGGGTTTCCAGTGCAGTGCTGGCACTGCTCCTGACATTGGGCAAGGCTTTTCCATGGAATCATAGAGTCATGGAATGGTTTGGGTTTGAAGGCACCTTCAGATTCATCCAGTTCCACCCCTGCCATGGGCAGGGACACCTTCCACCATCCCAGGTTGCCCCAAACCCCATCCAGCCTGGCCCTGGGCACTGCCAGGCACTGGGAGTCCACACCTCTCTGGGTTATTCACCTAAACCAGAGAATGCTCAGTCCTGCTTAACCTGCTACAAAAAACCTTTGATTTCACCTGTGTGGCTTTGGAGCTGAGAGCAAAGGGATTTTCAAAGCCACTGGAGGACTGAGTGCTTTGGGGCAAAAGGCCCATGATTTTTATGTGAGTATTCCTATAGGATTGTCTGCCCATGGGAATGCTGAGGTCTCTCAGCTTCCTCTTTGTCCTTTAGCTCAGTCCATGGCTGAGGAATGACTCACAGTCATTCTCAAGAAAGCACTGGAGTCCACTGGAGGTGTGACTCATGCATTTAAACTGACTCTTAAGCTTTCTCTCAAGTTTCATTTATGTTATTGTGACCCAATGCATATGAATTCTGGTGAAATTCATGAAAATACTTATTGTTCTGCTTTGGTTTATTACAGAAGAAACACACTGTAACACATAAATAGGACAAAATACTCTGAGCACCAGTGAGGATATTTCTGAAAAATTGTACAAAGAGCTTTGGAAAAGTGTAGAATAAGGGAAGGAAGGAAGGAAGGAAGGAAGGAAGGAAGGAAGGAAGGAAGGAANTGTATCCCAGCGAGGCACAGGGAGGTGATGCAGCCCCTGGATGCCCCAGGAGCAGCCATGGGAAGGATGTTGAGCTGTGCCCCAGCTAACCATAGCCATGGACAGCAACCAAACCTCCGAGATGGAAGCTGTGCCAGCTCCCCACACACCCTGGAGGAACCAGAGCACTTTTCAGACCTCTAAATCTCACACAGGGATGTCAGGCCTCCCTGCCTGCCGTGCTTTGATCACTCTGTGATTATCAGCCATCAGTTCAGACAGGATCTGTGCTTTGCTCAGGAGCAGGAGACGCTGTTGGTGCCTGGCTGGAGAGGCTCAGATCAGCTGGGCTGAGCTGACATCTCATCTCCTCCTGCTGTGCTGGGGCCTGGGGCAGCACTGACAGGGTTAATTCTCTACTCTCCTTCCCCTCCTGCTCTTATTCCATATTTTCTGTTAGCACAAAGGGTTTGTCAGCAATAATTTGGTGTACTGCCAGGGACATCTTTCTGTCATGGAATCACTAAGGCTGGAAAAACCCTTCCAGATCCTCCAGTCCAGCCATTCCCTCAGCACTGCCACCGTGTCCCCAAGAGCCACACCCACACATTTTCTGAACATTTCCAGGGATGGTTCCATTGCCTTTCACCCTTTCAGTGAGGAAATCTTCCCTGTTATCCAGTCGAAATTCCCTCTGGTCCTGTCACTTCTCACCTGGAAGACAAGACCTACCTGGCTGTGAGCCCCTTTCAGGTACTTGTAGAGAGCAAAATGGTGACAAATGAGTGTCAAACACCCACTCAGAAAGCAATCCCAGTTCTCCTGCTGGAATAAAAGAAAGTTCTCCTTTTTCCATGCTAAATTGAGGGATAATGGAGAGGGTCTGCACTGTGTTTGCCCCCAGAGTGAAAGCTGCTCGCAGTACACACAGAGAGTGAATCATCTTTTACAAATTCTGTCGTACAAATCCACTGTGTTCCCATATTTGTCCCCCAAATTGTGTTCTCGCTGCTGTAAATTTTGTATTAAATTATTTAGGTCAGCTTAAATTTGGAAAGCAACAAAACGAGCACCATTTTTTGCCTCATTTGCATGTCTCTGGTTGTTGTAACACAGTTTGCTTCCTAAATTAAAGTAATGCAAGCAGTCTGCCAGGGAAATGAGTGGCAATATTTTCTGGTTATATTTTTGAAAAGCTGGTTGTAACTCTCAGTCATTAACCCAAGAATAAGTGGACACGTGGAGAATAAAAATTCAGATTTCTTCCAGCATGCACTGGATTAGTGCTCTAGTTTGAAATTTCATAATTTTCCTGTGAATGGAGAGCATTTTGAGTCTTTGGTTAATGGTTGAGGCATATCAATATCTGTGATCCTGTGACTAAGGCCTGCCTAATGGCAGGTATTGCCAGGATCCAGGGGATCACATTAAAAGCCATTAATAGCTCTGACATGATGCAATCCAGCAGCTGCCCCGTGGAGAAGCACTCCAGGCATGGTGTCAAAGGGACACAATGCTAATAACTGGGTTGGGATGGGTTTATTTCATCCTGATGGTGCCAGAGCCCTTCCTGTGCCTGTGGAAAGACTCCTCCTCAAGGTCTGCCCTCATCCCACCTCCTGTTTTCACTGCTGTGAGATTCCAGTCCTGCCAAAAACTCCAGCCCCCATTTCTGGCTGGCTCTGTCTCACCTCTCTGTTCCTCAGTGCTTCCCATGACCATTTCCACACAATTCTGTGTGGAAATTCAGCTCCTACTGCCTGGCATCCCTGTGGGGGTGCCCTGGGTGTGCTCTGTGGGTTTCCCTGCTGGGTCCCACCTTTCCACTTGTCATAAATGGAAGTTTTTTCTGACTGAGGCTGCTCCTAGCTGATTTTCCTTGCATGAATCCAGCCATGGAGTGGCCCACCACAGCTTTCCAAACAAAAATGTTCTGGTGGTGTTAGCACTGCAGGCCTTCTGCTTTCTTTTTATTTATTGATATTTTTTAAAAATCTGTATTTTTTTCTCCTGCTCTTTGCTGATCCCAAAGGCTGAATCCCCATTTCCCATGCACCAGATGTTCAGCACAAACTAAATTCCCCCAGCCCAGGCACCCATCATGGGAACACCTGTCTCAGCATTAGCTGAAAATCATTTGCATGGGGTCACTCTGGGATCACCTGAGCCCAGAAGGGCCATGATTTGGGAGGCACAGAAAGAGCAGGATCCATTAACTTACATTCCCTTTGGTCAAACATCTTGTTTCCTGTCTGTTCTGGTTTAATTATCCCAGCAACATTTGATAAATTTTACTCCTTGCCCATCTTCTCTGGAATAGCTTCCAGGTTTCTCTATAAAACACTCAGATTCAGGCCCTTTCCTATCTCATGCACCAATATTTAATTTTTGTACAGATTTTTATTGATTGCTTTTCTTGGTGTTATTTTGCTGTTTTACAGCTGCTGTTAACATTTACTAGAGGAATTATTTTACCCTCTGCATGGAAGGACATCACTGCAGATATTCTGGCAACATGAATAGTGACTAAAATTTGGGGAGGGGTATGTGGAAAAAAAGGAGGAGGAGGAGAGGAAAGGCAGCATAGGAGGGTGAGAAAATTGCTTTTCCCCTTTCAATGGTTAAATCCTAACCACTGTAAATGCCCTTTCAGTGGGGAGGGCAGCTCGTTTGTGATACAGGAACAAATGGGCTCAATCAGAGAAGCAACCCCACAGGCACTTCCAATTCTTCGTGTGACATTCAAAACCTCCAGTGTTTTCAGCAGCTGGTGATGGGATTTACTCTTCCATTTTTTTTTTTTCCTTTTGTGTGAACAGGAAAATTAAAATCACTTGAATGCTTTCACTGAGCAAGTCCTTGCCATCGTGCTTCATTCCTCCAGGGGCACTGGGAAATAGACTGAGAGTCTTTGCCAGCCTTAATGATGCTGTGATTCTGTTTGAAGGCAATCCATGTGAAACTCAGCATCACCCCCCCACCCACCTGTGGGCTTCCTCCAGCGTGAGCAAGTTGTTGCTTTGCCAAAAATGAAGGCACAGGGGCTTGTGCCACGAGGTTCTATCTGTGCTGTCCAAATCCATTCCCAGACAGAATCCCCACTGCAGCCTTCACTGGGATTGATTATTGTGCACACAGGATTCACAGCTGGGCTGGTGGCTCCAAGAAGAGCTGGCAGCTCTTGGGCAGGCTGATCCCAAGGGATTTTCCTTCCCCAGGGGATGGCTGCCAGCTGAGGAATATTCTGGATAACATCTTTGGTTATTGCCTGTAGTGACTTTAGAAAATGCAACCTCTGAATCCCAAAGGCTGACTTCTGTTTACTGTGGAGAATGGATGGAAATTATGCTTTTATTCAAGATTACCATCAAAAGGTCCTTATTTTTGGTGATATATTGAGAGAAAATCTAGAAAACTGCAGCTATAAAAGTGGGGTATTTAAAATAAACCAAAAAGGATGATGGTGTCCTGAAGTTCTGGGTGTCTGAATGCAATCCAGTTTTTTCTCATGGTCTCAGGCACATCTTTCAATTTCCCATGCTCCTTGGTCTGACAACTTAAACAGAAAGTCTTTCAGGCCCTGGACTCTCTTCATGCATTTTGTACTGAAGCTGCCTCCAGGCAAAAGGGAGAAAATGAGCAGAGAATCAGAACATTCCTGCAGCCACTAAAACTCCTCTCCCCAGCCGAGGTCCGTGAGCTCTGCCAGGCTCTCCAGCACTGCTCTGAAGTTTGCCTTTCCTGTTTTGACCTCTTGCAACTCCTGCTAAGGGAAAAACACTCAAGGATGATTTTTGGAGTTAAAATGCTCTGACATGATAGAGGGCAAGGGATTGGAAAAGTTGGTGTTTAAGGCTTATGTGGTTTCCATAGTGCAAACAAAAGTGGGAGGAAGGAAAGAGAAATTTATGGAGTGCATGAACCATCAGGGATATGCATAGGGCAGGATGGTCATGAGCAGAATGTACTGTTATTAAACTGATAATTCTAACTCCTCTAAAATAAAATATTTCCTAATAGCTGTCCATGGATAACCTTTGGGATCAATGTGGCCTCAATACTTTGATTTGTACCCTCAAAATCCATACCGAGCATAACATTTTTCACATCATCTTACCTTTCACTCAGTGTTATGTACTTAATACATAAACACACAGCACCACCTGAGGGAGTCTGCTGTACTTTAGCAGGGAGCCACCTGTTCTGACAGGGCTGTTTTTTCAAGCAGATGGCCCCGTGATGGATTAGCTGCTCCTGGCCCATCGCGGCGTCTCCCTGAACAATTTGCACAGATGTTTATCATGAAATTTTCCTGCTTACACAACACTTGCACATCCACAGGACAGAGTGGCCTTCTGTTGGAAGGTCACCCAGCCTGAGAAGTTTGTTCCTCTGCTGGGAAAGAGCCTTCCCAAGCCCGTTTCCCAATGGGATCTGGGAATGACCCTTGGGAAGAGGTCGGCATGTGGTGCCCCAGAGATAACAAAACAAGCACAACCTCTTCCAGTGTCATCTGTTATGCCCAAAGTTATATTTCTTTCATGAAACAAAAAAGCCAAAAATATCTAATCTGCTGGGAATTATAGAAAACAAAAGGAAAATGGGTCTGGAATATTTTTTTGTAATGACGAGGAACAATAAAGTGTGTGCTGATGTTGACCAACACATCACAGAATCATTCAGGCTGGAAAAGCCCTGTAAGATCAAGTCCAGCCACAAACCCAGCGTTGCCAACCCACCACTAAACCATCCCCAAGTGCCACATCCACACATCTTTTAAATCCCTCCATCCCTGCTGCTTTCCTGGTGCTGGAGCACAGCTTTTGGGAAGGTGCAGCCCAGCTGCATGGGGGCTGCAGTCACCTCTCAAACCTCCTCTCCACAAACCTGAGACCTACAGCAGGCCACCAGTGGACCTGAGGCTTTATCTCATGACAAACACCCAATTACCCCACTAAAATCCATGGCTGTGACATATTCAGGAGCCATGACCCTTCTATGGGATCGTGGGCTGGGACACACTGAGCTTGTTCCTTCTGTCACTTCCCACCCACAGCTCCCAGCAGGTCCTGGTGTCAGGATCAATTTTTTCATTCTTATTTTCACCGTGCTGGATGAAATTGGAATCTGAAAACTGCAGTGGCTTAGGCTGAACCTTTGAACATCCTTATTCCATCAGAGACTTCGTCTCTCTTGTTGGGTGCAGAAACCCAAAGGCAGAGGATCATGCTAGACAAAGCCTAAAATAGTGAGAACTGGGAGGACTGGGAAGAATTCCCACTTTTCAGATGCAAATTCTACTTAAGACATTCAACTGAGCTCACTGATCCACCAAATTTAGTTATTCCCAGAGTTTTGGTATGGGAGGATATAAAAGGTGAATTTCAAGCTGCTGTGGTTAGGTGATCATGGGAATTCAAATATCTTTATTTCAAACAATTAGAACTTTACTATCTATAGGAAAGAAACAGGAAACAGAAAGGGAAAAAAGTTATACAGTCAATTAATTAATTGTCTGCAGAAATCTGTGAAACCTAACTTCTAATTTAATTATTTTTTTTTCTTGCAAGCTAAACACCAGGCTGCAATAATGGTGTGCAAGTCTTATTGAGTACACATTAATCATTTTATATTTTCTTTATTGAACTTGACCCCTAAATGAGACAAAACACAGAATTATGTAATACCACAAGGGACTAAGAATATGTGAACATTCAAAATAATAATAATAATAAT
>VZTT01032846.1:4108-63739 GCA_013400855.1 Buphagus erythrorhynchus | reverse complement strand
GAGCCCCTCATGGTGGGAGCGAGCCCCTCACGGTGGGAAGGAGCCCCTCACGATGGAAGGGAGCCCCTCACGATGGGAACGAGCCCCTCATGGTGGGAAGGAGCCCCTCACGGTGGGAAGGGAGCCCCTCACGGTGGGAGCGAGCCCCTCACGGTGGGAGGGAGCCCCTCACGGTGGGAGGGAGCCCCTCACGACGGGAGGGAGCCCCTCGGGCGGTCCCCCGGAGGTGCCGGTGGCGTTCCCCGTGCAGAACAGAGGCAGAAGCAGGGCAGGAGCAGGAGCAGAGGCAGGAGCAGAGGCAGGAGGGGCGATGCCGCCGCGGTCCCGCCCCCGGCGCGCCGGGGAGGCTCCGCGGGCCCCAGAGACACCTCGGGCGGCAGGAGGAGGAGGAGCAGCAGAGCCGGGTCCCAGCCCCAACCCCAGCCCCAGCCCTGACCCGCCGCATGCTGCTGCTCCTTCGGCCGCAGGTGAGACCGCTGCGGGAGGGGCGATGCCCCCGGAGGGTGAGGGCTCGGGGGGCGCGCTGCGCGGACATGGGGAGTGGAAGGCTCGATAGGGTTCCCGTGTAATGGTTATTTGCTACCTCGTATGATACCAGTTGATACACTCGGAAACTGCAAACAAATGTTGAGGCCCATAAGCTTTTTCTCCAAGTTTATTTTGCTCAGAAGAGGCGGATTTGGTAAAGCTGCGAGGCCTGAGTGTTGGTATATGAATGGAGAAGTTGGGGATGTCTTTTGCGCTCACAAGCCAAAAGCTGGCTTGTTTTTAGTGGAGGGTATTTCAGATCCTTTTGGGATTGCACTTTTTTAACGCAATAGGGCTTTAAACTGCTGAAGGAGGTATTTAAATACCAATGGGAGCTTGAAACATCAGCACAAGTTTGGTTTGTGTCTTTTTGCAGAAGTTTGGTTTCTATCTGGTTTTACTGCTGAATAGGTAAGTTATTTCTAATCTCCATGGGATGTGTTATGGCATTTTTATAACAAGTGTTAATAAAGGGGCTGAAACACTTTCAAACATGTACTACAGAGTTGGATCACTATTGCTGGGATCTGGCGTTTGCCAGTGGCAGGTGAAGGATGTCCTGGGACAGGGACATGTCATCACCAGCGACCCAGGACTATGCTCAACTCTGTTAAGCGTGAGACTTCTGCCATAAGCAATAAGGATGTGGTCAGCACAAGTGCTGAGAACTGGGCAGAGACACTTTGAAACCCCTTTTGGACACACAAAGTAAATATGCAGTGTAATGTTTGAATTTGGTTCAGCATAGAAGTCTGTTTTTCTCCCGTCAGATGTGTTATATTTTATTTGTATTACTGAGAGCCTGACACGCTTGGTTGTGGCCCAAGACCATGCTAAGTGCTGTGCAAATACAAGGTGGGGAAAATCCACACAAATGCACTTAAAAACTTTGGATTTGAGTCTGAAGTGGTTGAGACTTATTACAGGAAATAAAGCATGTGGGCACTGCAATATGAAAATTTCTTCATAGTGGGAAATAGGGTGTAAATGTACCTGCATTAGTGACTTTACTGCTTTCTGCTGAGATTCATCATGGAAGGGTTTGGGGGGGTGGTAGTTTTTTGTTTGTTTGTTTGTTTAATAAAAAAGAAGGACCTTGGAATTTCTAAAAGGAACTCACCTCAAAAAAACAAAAAAAAGATACAAACTTGTTTACTTTATGTCTAAAAAGGAAAATTACTATAAAGAAATTCTGTAGCTGTTATACATTTTGAAGACTAATAAGAATAATTTCCAATACTGTTTTTAAGCATGCAAGATTCCAGGAGAGCAAGAGAAAAATTCCAGAAAAATTAATGCATGTGTCTGGGTAAAAAGTAAATAAATTTTTTTGGTTTGTTTAGGTATCCTGATCTTTCAAATGCCTAAGTCCTGATCTGGAAGGATTTTTATGATCCCTTGTAGGTGGAAAAAGAATGTGTTGAAGGTGTATGGTACAACCTGTGACCACACCGTGCACTCATGGTATGTTTGTGGAGTGAAAAAAAGTCTTCATTGCAGTGGGTGACATTAAAAACAGTATTTGCCAAAGTCACCACACCTTGACAGTTTCCTCCCATCCCAAAGTGTGGAACAGAAATGAGGGGTACGTGGAATACCTCTCTGAAAACAGTAAGCCAATACGGATTTCTAATGACAATTACAGCATGTTAGTTTTGCTTCCAGAAGCCATTAGTGATAGTAATTAGGGTCATTGGGGGTTCTTCTAAAGCAGCCATTAAACTTCTTAAATTTTTCTTAATGAAGCTAATGTCAACACAATTAAGAGTAAACAAGGGAGAGACTTCATTCCCTAATGTAGGTGGGTATTTAAGTGAAAGAGCAGGTGCTGGTTGAGACCTAATCAGTTTAAGGTGTAAGCCTAGGGATGATGATCCCTGTTTTCTGCTAAGGTGGGTGTTTTTGTGATTGCCAGTTCCTCTTAGTTTAAAAAAACAGAAAAACACAGTATTCCCTGTGGAATTACAATAAAATCTCTAAATTGAAATCTTAGATTTATTCTTGTGTTACACCTTTGACTTGGGCTTAATGTTACAGAATTTATCAAAATTACTTGTTCTGATTTTAATGTATTATGAAGTCTGTAAAATATAGGGTGAAATACTTCACCCAGTTATTGTTCCCTCAGTCTTATAGTTTGTATTGAAGCCATGTTTTATCTTTCTGAAAAAGGATCTAGACTACCTGGATTTGATTCAGATTAGTACAATGCACTCAGCATCTGCAAAGCTTCTGTTGCAATGACACATTGCAAGTGTCATTTGGGATTTTTCTGTATAGAAATACCTGCCGTTTAGTGTAAATCCAGGAGTGTTTTATTGTCCTCGGGAGTCAGGCTGGGGCTGGGGTGTGTGGGAGCAGCTGGGCAGGAATGGGATGTGCTGTGGGTGCCACGGGTGCTGTCAGAGTTCCAGACCTTCCTTAAACCAACACGGCTTTTCAGACCTGCTTGAGCCAAAGATCTCTTTCCTTCCCTAATAAAACTGGTCAGTATTACAGCTATGAGGTGCAGTCTCTCTAAAGCACCATTTGAGGAGCTAACCGGTTCTTTCAAAGGCTGAATACCGCATAAAGAGGGAGATAATCTATTAAACTAGCACCTGCAAAGTTTCAAGATGATTATTTGCTAAACTGACAGGATGTTACAGTGTGAAATAGTTTGTAAGCACTGTGAGTTAAATCATCTTATTTTACAATAAGGAAGTGCAACTTCTTCCTCAGGCCATTACAGGGGACTTCGGGAAGTCTCTCTTGTGTTTGCAAAAATAATGAGATTTTGAGAACAGTAAATGGTAAGACATAGATCTTAGATTTTCTCGTACTCTTACAAAACCAAAACATTTTCATCTGGAAGAAAATGCTGTCTTAAAAAATTAGGAGTTTTACAACACTCTTATCTCATAAGAAAAATCATTATTGTTATCTCCAGAGACTTGGAAATCACTTTAAATAACTGGTGTTGTTTGTCTTTCACCTCTAACACCATCCTGTCTTCCTGAGGCTCCTCAAATAGGATCCAGGCTCTGTCTTGTGGTGCTGAGTAGCAGGGTAGTCGATATACGCAGGCAGGGGGACAGCCATACATTGGATCTTTCCTTTGGAAGTGTTTTTCTTTGCTTAATAATAACATACCATATTTCCTGCACATCACGTGTAGGCTGTCTACTGCTGAACGTTACCTCTTCAGTTAATGAAATGTGGGTGTAAAAATGTAAAAAGTGGAATGATTTTGTCTAGGTTACTCAAAGATAAACAGCAGAATTTAAGTAGAACCTGGGGCTGCTGTTCCTTTTCTAACCTAAGCATTGCTTTACCTCAGTACCTTGGAATTATGACGTGTGTCAAAATGTGCCCTTCAAACAGCTTTGTTTTGTGTAGTCTCTTTTCAGTAGCACTTTTATAAAAAATAAACAAACCTCCTCCTCTGTACCAGCCAAGCTGCTGGTTTGATTTCTGTAGCACAGGTCCTGAGGTTTAGAGGTTTCAGGTCTTTTGGTGCTTTAAAGAAGAAACAAAGTCAAAGCTGTCTCTCCTGTGACAGCGGGGCTTTATACACTGCTTTGCTAAGAGCTTCCTTCACAGCTAATGGCCAAAACGTTCCTCTCTTAACAGCTGTTCTGTAATCCTCTTTTCGGCATTAAAAGTAGCTTCTGGTCTGTAATTAGAGAGAAGGAACCAACAGAGTGTGTTTAACTTCTGTCTCTGGGCACAAAACTAAAGTGAATAAGCAATGATTCTAGTTAAAAACAGAAATAACAAAGATTACCAAGGCTGCAGCTGGTGTAAGTCAGAGAAAGGGGACCAGTTTCTTTGAGCAGAGCTGGCTGTTTCTGGCAGCTCTCCCTCGAGTGCTCGGTGTGTGCTGCTCACTGCAGTGTCTGTTTGCTCTGCTCAGGTTGCTGTTGGGGCCTTCTGGCCAAGTGAAGGAGGTGATTTTCAGCCTCATTCTCCAGTGTCCTGCATCACTTCAGGGCAGTGATAGAGCTTTGTCCCACCACCTGTTCTGTGGGATGCACTGGCAAGTACTGTTTGTCATGCCAGTTGTCATTCACCCCACAACAGAAGCAATGTTTTTTTTTTAAATAATGCTGCCTTGTAAATGGCTTCTTATAAAGCCACAAGCATAGTCTCAGAATCGATACAAAAATGCTTTAAAAGGCTTTGATAAAGTTGTCAGGTCTTGAGACTGCATGCTTTATTTCAAGGAAGGAGACAACATAGTAAGTGTTTTATAGGTAGACAAAAGTAGAAATAGTTTACCTGTGATTTATAGTTTTGGGTTTAGGTTGTTACCTTTCACTACATGAGTTTTTGTTATGACTAATAATGATAAGTTGGCATTTCAATTAGTTGAATAAAATATTGCAGCAATATGCTCCTCATTTATAATATAACCTGGGTTTTAGTCAATATTTACTTACTTACTTAATATCCAGTCTGGGACATTTTCTGCTTTATTTATATAAAAATATACATTCATTCTAGGGGTTCTTTGAAAGAACTAGCTGATCAAACCGCCTAGCAGTGACTAATTCTTACTTGAATATTGTTTTCCATCCAAGTAACCAAAATAGTGAGGGAACAAGCGTTCCAGTAGGATGACAGAGCACATGGAAGGGCTGGGCAAGGAGTGCAGCTGGGAAGGAGCTCACAAAGGTGGATTGGGACAGACTGAGCTCACTGAGGTTTATTAAAACTCAGCTGAAATTAATGGAAATGGGTGATAAAGCTCTGATCACTTAAATGCCAGATATTCTTAGCATCTGGCTCATGTCAACCTGAGCCCATCTGCTGCGGTGTTTCAGGCAGGACCTGCTTGCTCAAACAAGCTCAGACTTAGTCAGGCTGTGGGGAAAAACCCAGATTGGGTCAAGCTGAGAGAGGATGAACTTTGTACTGGAGCTTTTCTGTGTGTCTTTCTCTTATTCCCTGTTATTGCTACTGAGCACATGTGGGAATAAATCAAAAAAATAAGTCTCAGTAGCAGAAGAGAATTTTGGTTTCAATGTTCTCATTTGAAAGGAAGTTGGGGTACCACTACCAGAACTTTCTCACTCCTGACACTCTGCCTGACCTTCTGCTCCTCCTTTGCTGGCAGTTTCAGCTGTGAAGATGACAGGTATTTAAATGCCAAGGAAACAAACATTTATATATTTGTGAGATACATGTTTGTTGGAATAAACTAATATAACAGAAAATGTGTTAAAATGTATCAGCAATGCCTACATACATTTAATCAGGAATTCAGTTTTGAGGTTAAAGTTTATCTTCTTCTAGATTTTACATGGCTACGAGTCACTTTGTATTCTTCTGAGCAGATTGAGTTTTGGGGTTTTTGGGCCCAATTTTGCTCTCTTATGAAGTATCCACCTTGTTAATGAATTTAATGATTTTTCTTTTTTTTCCAGCAATGTCTTGTGTATGTACAGGATGGCACAGCCTCTTTTGAGGACATCCTGGGAACTTTAAATCCCTTTCTGCTCACTTGTTATGTAATAATGACTAATGATGTTTGGTTAAAAAAAGTATTTTTTTCCCTAGAAATATATGACTTTGAATATGAGCACAGAAGTAAGCGCACTGAAGGCTGTGATTTTTATGGTGCAGCTAAGCTGGCTCGAGGAGCAGCTGTCACTAAAAGCCAGCGGCTCTGTTCACTTCCTGCCCCTGTGCTTCCACCCCGCCCTGAAGTCAGCACTGGTGCTCATCTGACCTGCTGCAGAGATGATTCATGAAGCTAAATGGACAAAATGCAGGGTTTTTTTTCATTGGATAAGCATTTTTTAAGTATGATTCTTTTTTTCCTCTGTAGGAGCAGAACAACCAGGTTAGAGGAAGTGGTCAGAACATATTACTGAACTTCTCTAGAGACAAGGGAGGGACAATTCGCTCCCCATGTAAAATTGGGCTCCTGGTTATCCAAGTAGTAATATAGTTCTGAAACATGCTGGAAAAGTGGCCTCTGTTTTGGTAGGAGGTATTGCCAGCTGAATTGTTATCCAAATTTCAGTATTTCTTAAGAGTGAGCTCTGTTCCTCTGTTTTATTTGTACAGCAGGAAATGAACATAAAAATATTTCACTGTAGTACTTCTTTAAAATAATCTATTTTTTTGTCAAGTTCCTGAGGAGTATCCTGTTTTGAATTTAGTAGTTTTTACTTTTTACTTTTAGATTGCTAATTGTAACAATTACAAGCCCCCCATTCCCTCCTCTCTGAGGATGCTGCACTTTTAAAATAAGGCAGAAGATGCTTTGCAGCTCTACAGCAATGGTTGAGTTGATGTATATTGTGGTTTGCTTGTGTAGTGTTGCTGCACATTAGATAAAAACACAAAATTCACATGGGAAGGTACTCAAAGCTAGGAGTTGCTCTGAAAAAGTGAGAACTTGATTTGATAACAGTACAAATGCCATGTTTAGCTTTCAAAGAAATAGGAAAACCCCAGTGTAGTTACTTAGTAAAAACAGTTTGATGCAGTTTTTACAGTGCTGCAAAAGGCGAAATTCCACACAGGCTGTTTTATTTTCCCCAGCGAGCCGATGTGTTGATTGCTTGCATGTTCAGAGCTCACTTGTGGAGTTGTAGAACATGATTCAATGACACAGGCTGTCAGTCTGAGCAGAGCTGCATGTGGGTGTTAATTGCTTCTGGTCAGGTGCAGACCAATTATTTAATGATCTTGTTAGATAAAGGAGATTAAATTGCCATTCATGATTAGTATGTTGGGAGTATAAAGGGGGAAGTTTTGCTTTTCAAAATTCTGGACAGTTTTAAGCAAGAAATAAGAGTTGCTCTTTTCTTATATTAACTCTGTATTCCATAACCATTTGTCAAGCATGTTTATACAGGGAATTTGGATCTAGTTGTAGCTGAACTGGTTTATCAGAGTAGCATTAAACACTTGTTTTCCATGTTGAATTATTTTCTATCCTACTTCTATGCAGGCAGTTGTATTTGGAAATAGATTCTCCTGTACTTGTTTTAAACTGCATTGTTCATGGTTAGGCTTTTCCTGGAGTTTTCTGCTGCCAATAAAAACATGTAAATGTAAAGATACATAAACATTTCTTGGTATAAATAAAGAAAACTAACTAAAGCATCAGTTCTGAAGGCCACAGAATCCAAAATATTGTGCTTGTTTCTTTTTATCTTTCTGAATGGCAGCTTCATCATATTGTGTGTCTCAGTATCCCAGGCATCGTTCTTTGGGATTGTGCATTTACACAGCCAATTTTTAAAGAAGCAGTGGCCAAAAAAAACCCCAAACAGCCAACTTACTACTTGTTGGTAGGTCTGAGTAGTGTTGATTGTAGAAAGTATGGAAACTCTGGGAACTGGAAAGCCATGAATCAATTATTGCAGTTTTTGCATGCTATAAAAATGTTCTCATTAGAAACTGAAGGGTTTTCAGGAGGTGAGAAAAGTGAGATCAGGGGGAGGAGGAAGGATTTCTTTAACTGTGCACTGCCCTCACAGAAATGAGATGGGTTGCAGGCACAGGAGACCTAATTATATTGTGTTATTATTGCACAATGATACTACAGTGGACTTGGGAAGAACTTGCCCTGATCCAGAGTCAGGCTTGGGTTAGTGCCATTGAAGGGAGGGGATTTTAGAGATACCAGAAGAGAGAAAGCAGTGTATGTCTTCTGCATACCTGGTGTATTTTAAAAGCACTTCTGAAGGCAGCTGCCTAACACGTTGGAAATCAGGTTGTCCAGAAATACTTTTTAATTGCTGTAACCTGAACTGTGCTGTCAGAGCAGTGGCCTGGCAGTGGGCAGGGGAAGTGTGCCAGTTCTGAGTGGGGAACAACTCCACTGCTCTTTCCAGCCTCGTGGTTGAATTTTAGTAAGTTCTCTTTTTGTATGCAGGTTAGTGATGATATCACCCTGATTTGTGCCTTCTTTGCAAGACACCAGCCAGCTGTATTTGTGTCCGCCTCATATGCAAGTGCTTTAAGCACCCAGGGTTCTGGGTGCTGCCTCTCTGCACCCACTCACTGAGCCTGGACTTGGGAACAAATGCCCAGGACATTAAAATCAGTTCTGACTGTCTTTTTGAAGTAAACAAACTTTTCTGGAGTCCGATGAGCTAGAAATATTTGGAGGCATAAGATAGCTGACAGTCACAAAGACATAGAGCTAGTAGAGGGGGGAATTTTAAAAGAAGTTTTCCAGGTGATGCTAGTGATTGTTGGTCAGTGCAAAGCAAACTATACAGCATGCTGTTCCCTGAATCTTTCTTCTTTGAAGTGTTCTTTAGGATTTGGTCAATGCTTCCCAGGGTTCCCATATCCCTGTTCCTGTACTTGACACCATCAGCATGGGCTTTTCTTTTCTCTGTGAGAAGGATCCAGGCAGTCTTTGATTCCTGTTCCCTGTGCTGCTGTGTGACCCTCTGGCCAGTCACAGACCCTTGGGTGGTCTGTTGCATGGTTACCATACAATTTGAGTTCAGACCTGAAAAACTGGTTTTTAAATGCACCTGTTCTGCTGGGGAGCAGCCAGGTGATTGTGGATGAGCTTTGTTGTTGTCTTGCTCAGCAGAGGAGGCTGAGTGCTGCTCCTTCCTCGGTGCAGTGCCATCCAGCCAGCTCTTCCTGTGTCCCCTTGTCACATGAAGGGCTGTTATGTTTAAAGAGCTTTAGTAATGCCCAGACAAACTTCAGATATGTGTGCTCCTGTGACAACCACGAGGAAATTGTGATTACAGAGCAGAGCTGCTTATGATAGCAGAGCTTCCTCACCTCCCCCAGCAGTGCACAAATATCTTCTAACATAAATGTATATTCTTAGACTAGAGGAGCAACATGGTAGTTATGCCCACACTAGTTTTTAGACAATAACCTAAGAGGGTGGCTGCACAAAATGTTGTCAGGGGGCAAGTTAAAATGCCTTAGTTATTACCTGTGTATACTCTTATCCAACATAAGCTAAATGTGAGACAAATAATTCTGCTTTTCTTTACAGGAGGCTATCAGTTTGTACATTGGCAGTTACCATGGGAAATTTTACATGCTATTAATCCTCATGTTTTAATTGATCTGCTGATAATTTGTTTGCGTAACTAGGTAGGTAGTTTTCTTTGCCATGGTAGCCTTTAAAAAAATCTTTAAAATATGGATAATTTGATAATCTGGACAGACCATTTGTAGCATGCACACTGTATTGTGTGCCTTTTTATTGGAAGTAAAACCTAAGTCAGAATGATCTCAAGATGTAATTTTCTCTAGTTCTAACCTGCTTGGGATGATTGCTTGTATTCCTATAAACTATTCATTCATTGTTAATTCCTTTCTATGTTGCCATATAGCTAATAACATGGAACATAGGCAACAGTGAGTTTTTTTCACCTGCCCTTTCTCTTTTTAAAAAAAGCCTTTTATTAGTAAAATGATAGCAACCTGAAGGGTTACTGCACCTTCCTTGCAGTTTTGCCAAACATAGCTTTTGGTTATGAATTGTTTACAAAAAGAAAAAAGCCTTTCAGAACTATATGCTGCCTTCTCACTTCTCTTATGGATTTTTATCATCTTTTGGCCCAAAGTAAGTTTTTCTCTGCAGTCAAATGCTAAAAGCTTTGTTTAAAACACAATTTTGTGGTTTAGGGTCCACTAAAAATGTCTGCTAACATTAATATTCTGATAAAACACTAATGCTGTCAGTGGGCTTAAACATTCTTATATCTTCCTGCCTGTCTTAATGGAGAAGTCAGGAAACTTTTAAACACTTTCTTAGGACCTTTAGTTTTTTACAAGTGTTTCCCAATAATTTCAAGCATACTAGTTGAAGAAATATATGGAGAAGATTATATGCTCTGTGTTCTGCACTGTGCCACAGGGCTTTGTATTGATGCAGTTACCTTGGGGTTGTACTGTAGCTTGTTTGTGCAAGAGACTAATTTCTGGCCAGAACTAGACATACTGCCTGTTCAAATTCAGAGTACTGACACAAGTATCTGCCTTTATTGATGAGCTTCCTGGCTGTTCTTTTGTTTGACTTCTGCCAGAGTGAGAATCTGCCTTTTCTTCTTTGGGATTTCTTGACCCGCAGTCTGAGTTCCTTGATGCGTCATTCACTGAATCATCCCTGTTCCTCAGACTGACCTCCTCTTGATCCTTTCTGTAGGGTCATAAAACCAGGGCAAACTGAGAGAATCACTCTAGGGCTCAGAGGAGGAGCCAGTGCTGCTCCCTGGCTGCAAGGGGGGAGCCCCACTCGTGTCTGGGCTGTATCTGCTCTGGGGAGGTCACTCATGCATGGCCCTGGCAGCGTCCCCTGGGGAGCAGTTTTGTGCTAATGTCCAGATTCCTCTCAGCCAAAGGAGGAAACGTTAAAGGAAATTGATACAATCTAACACCATGTAGAAAAATTGATGTATTACTTACTATGTTTGCTGTCATGAATATATTTTTCTCCAAAATCTTAAGTTTTGTTTATTGTCGTTGATTTGAGTCCTTGCTTTATGTTCACAGTACAGATTTATTTCCAGCCACGATGTTGAGAAAGTGGACATCTAGTATTCATAGTACATGTAAAATCTCTCTTATATGAGGTTATTTGATATGCAGCTTTGATTTTACTTTATTTTGCCTCTTTCCTTTGTCATTCTGTCTAGGAAATCAACATTTCATAAGTCAGTGGTTTGGGTGGAGAGTTCAGTGAATGCTGGTTTCCATGTTCATCATATTTAGATACTACCTGGTGACTGAATATAAAAGCTTGTCTTAATGCTTTCTTAATTTGTGCTTGACGTCTGCAGCTGACAGTGTACGATGTTTCCCAGTGGGACACTTTTTTCTTTTACCCCACGGATTTTCTTTGAACGTCACTTGAACTTTAGCACATTTCTTGCAGATCTGCTGTCTCCCCCACAAGCCTTTTTTAAACTCCACCTAAAGCTGGGACGTTGTGTGAAAGACGTAGAAAGCTTTTTCTATGCTTGTCAGTAAACACTTTCAGTGTCTTTTTGTAAAAATGCTGTGGAGCAGTTAGAGTGTTTTGAGACCTAAGTTTTGACTGCTTATAATTTCAACTTATTTCATCATCTAGGGTTTCTTTGTGCTTATATATGTTTATAGGTATATTTAGGAAATAGACAGTGATGAAATTATTAGAAGAGTCCAATGTATACGTGCCTGAATACAGTAATTGCTAACAGTCATTTTAAGGAGTGGATTTAAACAAAAATACCTACCAGACATTTTCACTTACATTTTATTCCTTCCCTTCCTTATTCTAGGTCTGTATGCTTAGGCTTAGCATGGTGATAAAGTAGTAGAAGTTCAGGTGTAAAACACTATTTTATCATTTAAATGAATGTTACAGCATTTTTATGTCTGTGTGTAATACGTAGAGTACCTTAAAATGTAGATTTGCCTGTTTTATGAACAGGTAAGGTCACTGAAGGGTTGTATATGGCTTATGATTTTCTTTACCCTGAAACACTTGGATGTTAGTTCCTGGGTGAAGTGGGCTGACTCAGTGATAAATATGAATATGAGGTTTGTCATATTATGCATTATATTGTATTTCAGTGGTTTCTGCTTCATTTGTTGAAATTAATTTAAAACCAACAAAAATGAATGAATTGTTAGTGTGTGGGGTTTGGATTTGTAAATATTTGCAGATTGTGTTACATCAGAAACACTCTACAAATGTAAATGTTTGGCTTTTTCTCACTGTGAACTCATATGTCTTTTGAGGCTGGTAATCAAATGCGAAAAATACTTGGTTTGGAGATTAGCCTCTGAAAGGTGTGCAAGATAGAAACATTATAGAAGCTGCAAATTGGTCACAACTGATTTATATCTTTTCAGTTTGTGTGCTTAAATCCCTTCTGTCTAAAAGAGTGAGCTAAACTTTTCAAATAGTTCCTTTTATCTGTGAAGTCCCTTAATTCTTCCTCGTCTGTTTCTTGCTCTTGAATACAGATCCTTTTGGTGTATATCTTGCCATGCAAAAATTGTAAGTTGGAAGGGAAGAGCACCTTTTCTCCGTGTGAAGGGACTGGATTTTTAGGTAGCAAACTTGAAGTGTGTTTGCTGGTGGAAGCATAAACCTGGCAGTCAAAAGATATGAGTGGTGCTCACAGGGTGATTCTAGCAAGTCTGATTTATTTCTGGCTTTTTCATTCTGTGAAATGTTGATAGAAATAAGAGTACATAAGGTCTTACTTACTCATCCTGGAAGCTCCCAGACAGAAGTGGAAAGCATTCTGGACATTAACAATAATTTGGCTGCTGGAAGTTGCCCAAAGTACTGGCAGTGTATTCCTGCTCTTACTGAAAAATAAAGTAGCAGTTCTCCTTTCCTTCATAAGTGTATTTGTGTTTGGATCCTGCTCAGCAGCCTGTTGTGAAAGTCATCACTTCTAATAGCACAGTGCCCCAGGGACCTCCACAGGGCATTGATGGGCTCAGGACTGACTCAGAGCCAAAATCGTTGACACTGCTCATCTAGAAAAATGATGCAATTACAACTCTCCAACTCTCCTCCCTGCTCTGGGAAAGCATCTTGGATCTCCTCATTCAGTTTTCAGAGGTGGGGTGACCCAGTCTGACTGGGTGAGTCTTCCCTGCTTGCATGGGAATATATATATATTCAGGGATATATATATATATATACTCAGGGATATCCATCCCTGTTCTTTACAGTCTTGAATATTTCCTGCAGGTCACAGTCTGTGCATAACTGAACTGTTAATGGCTTTTATCATATGTTAAAATAAAGAATTTCAGACCTCCCTGACTACTTCCTTGGTGCTAAAGGCATTGAGAGGTCTGCTTTCCCCTGAGAAGCTGATCTCTTCTGTTCCTGGCTCTTGCCTAGCATCTCTCTGGGCTGTTCCTCATCTTGGGGCACATGTGGGAGCACAGTTCCTCCCTGTGACGGCTGCAGCAGCATTTTTAGGTTAAGGATCACATTCCTGCTGTCACCTCGTTGTTCTGCCTCTGCTCTGCAGCCAACTGCTGTCAGCTGTGCTGGCTGAGCTGCCCTCAGAGCTGCTGCACACCATCACTGAGCCTGTCTGCCTCTTGGGCAAAGAGAAACAAAACCTAGGAGAGACAAATGCTTATTTCTGAGTTGATCTGTAGTCCTAAAACAGTGACATGCACATACTGAAAGAGTGGTGTGGCAACAAGATTGGAATAAATGGTGGGGAGGAAAAGGGAAGAGGAGGAGAAACTTGTTGAGCAAATATTACTGTAGATGCCCCTGTTGTGGAGTCAGAACCAGGGTCTGTGGGTTTATTTCTCTAAAAGGAACAGCAAAACTTCCTGTTTCTGTTCATTAAACTGGCCTAACTCTGCGTGTAGGGAGGATGGAGATTTATGAGTAAGTTTGCACTGGCTGCTGAAGACGTTTGCAGCTGAGCACATCCCAGACACCTCCCGTTCCGGTGGGCCCTCCCCTGGTGTGTCAGGTTTGCTGCTCAGCAGGTGCAGAGCTGTACCTCAGCAATAAGGAAGTGATGGCAGTGGTGTCAGCTTCAACTGCACCTCAGAAACACTGGTGGTGTTTCAGCCATGTGAAAGGAGTGAAAGGAACCTCGTGATTTCATTGTCACGCCGTTGCTCAGAGATGCTGATTCCATTTGCTACTGAAAAACTGGCATTAAAAGATCCCCCCTCATTTCTGTAAGTGAATTTACAGCACTGATTGCTGTGTTGTTTTTGTAACCACCATGTCTGTCAGTGGGAGCTGAAGCACAGGCATTCTGCTATTCTTAACATCATGCATTCTTATCTAATTATATATTTATTTTTGAAAATATAATGCTATTACACAATAACTTAATTACTATTTTATGTGATATTTAAAGCCCAGCATTGTGCTTCCTGCCACAGCTGAACAGACATTCTCCTTCAGGAATTATATGTTTCTGGAAGTACGAGAATAAAGTCCAGCAAAAGATTTAAGTGCCCACAAAGATGTTTACTGTAATGAATTGTTATAGTCCAAATAAGCTTGGGACTACTGTATTCCTGAAATGTCTTGTGAGTATTCACTTATTTTGTTGGCACCTTTTGTGGGTGGATATTTGTGTTAGGTCAGTTCCTTTAGGAGAGAAGAAAGGGGATACCACACACTTGGAATCTGTCAGCAGAAAATCCATAGGAGGGATGAAAAAAAATTGATTTGAATTCTTTCCTTTCAACATATTAGTTGTCCTTCTCATATAGGGGCTAAGGGCTTCAGAAGGTTTTGAGAATTTGTATGTTCATTAGATAGAAATATGGGATTACAAGGGAGAAAAATAGCTCTGGAATTTATTATGATTTAACTACAGGATGTGGTTATTGAAATAACGTTCTTGGGCTTTTGGCAATAGTTGACTCTCAGGCCCGCTCTTAAACTGTGCTGAACAACTTCAGTGAGAGTTAGAAGTAATCAGAATTTTGAACAGCTGACACTAAATGGGTGATTTGTGCTTCCACAGGAGCTCCCTGATCTAGCAGGGAAGAATTGAGCAGTGAACTCAGTTTGGGTGCTCCTCCCAGATCTGTTCCTGAGGTGCTTCATAGCAAGGGTTTTGGTTGAGCACTTTCCTTGTGTGTAACTGCTGGCTTTCTCCTTGGGGTTCTGTGCAGAATGTGAGGTCTTTGAATCATGGTTATCTTTAAGAAACGACCAGCAGGCTGGATCTTCAGGCTATGGCTTATGTCCGTTAGTAGCTTGTATTTTGTTGGAGCATAGTATTCATGAAAATTTCTTGTTTCCTTCCTCAACATCTGAAGATAAACTCAGGATGGATAAGTTGTATAATTCAATTACATTTTCATTGAAGGATATTGCTTTTTCTCAGTTTTGAATGGTTACTTCCTAGATTGTAATTTCTCAATTTTTGTCACTTTTATTTTTTTAAAATCTCATGATGCCATTTGATCTGATGGTGAATAGTTGATGTTGCACTATTAGTTTGGTACATTTTCTATCTCCTTTGGTTCAATTAAGTCTCCCTAAAATTAATCAAGGACTGTACTTGTTACATACATACACAGCTGTTGTTGTGTACTTCTCTCTGCTCTAATAGTCCAAATTTAAAACAAAGGAAACATCTGGAAAATAATAGGGGTGTTACTAACTAACTAAGTTAACATTTTTTTTAATACTTTAAGGTTTTGTAGTTTTTTTCACTTTTGACCAGTTTTAGCTTGATAAGGTTCAGATAGTTAAAAAATGAAAAAAAACCCAAACCACCAAAACATGATAAAGCAAATCTGTGCTGCAGGTGCAGTATTGATCCAGCAGCTCAATACCACACAAATAACAATTTGGTAGGTGTGAAAAGCTACTGCTGCTGTAGCAGCAAGGTGCAGGGCTCATAATGTAACTGGTTAAATGTTCTTCAGTCAAAATGAAAGCACCCCACAAGCTGTTGCTAGGGAAATAGGCGCCTGTGGTTAGTGTTGAATGCAGAGAGGCTTGTCTGTCTTGCAGATCAAAAATTGGCTCCAAGTACTTTGTGTATCACTTTACTGCCGGAAACTTGCTGCTTATCAGCAGACTGGTCTCTCTGCCTCTGAGGAACTTCAGTTACAAATACAGAGAGAACCTTTTTCTTTTTAAACTCTCTTCCCTTTACATTTCGATGTGAAGTACTTCTCCTGTGCATTATCTTTGTTTATAATGTCTATGTAGGACAGGAATATACTGTCCCCAGGACACTTCTAGGGAGCAGCACCTTCATCCTTCTGTAGCTAAAAGAAATCTTGCATATGACTGTTTATCAAGGGCTCTGGACAAAATTATGTTTTTAGGCATAGCTAAAAAATTTGAAAAAAACTAAGTCAGTGAAACTTTGTCAGCTTGGTATAGTCATTACATTAATTCTCTACATCGCATTGTAATTCTCTAAGGTGGTTATAAGTATGAATTACTACAACTAAGCACCTTCATAAACAGGGGATGACTTTTAAAAACTGCCACAATTTACTTTTCTAAAAGGCATTATGATATTTCTGGGATGCTTTAACTATTCAACATCCTCCTTATGTGCTGCTCTCCAGATGACACTGATCCATTTCAAGGGAACACGAGGCATCTCTTGTGATTATCAGCAGCTCATCCTTAATACTGGATACATAACACAGTGAAAGTAAAGCAGCAGCTTATTTAGGCATTCCAAATTGAACATGTAACAGGTTTAACAAAGTCTTATTTTTATCTGCTTTTACGCATGCACAGACACAGCAGATTCATATCTGCCTTTTCAGATGAACTCTCTGAGATATCTTGTGGCTTTTCCTCTCATCTCTCTCCAAGGCTGTCAAAAGCCTTTGTCAGGGTTTTAACCTTTTTCATAAACCTCTTTTCCAGCTTTCACCCAACTTTTATGAATGCTGATGCCTGTAGGGCTTGGCTAGGTACAGCTAACTCCTGGCCAAAATCTAATGGAAATGGCCACAGCTGTCCCAGGACTTAGGTATGAGCTGGACATTTAACCCACTGTGACAGACTGGAGTGCCTGTTTTGAGTGGTGGTTCAAGTAGTTTGTATATTTTAGAAAAAATTAACAGAAAATGGAAATAGATTTACTTTATTTCTTGTTGTGATAAAATAATTTGCATCCACTCTGATTTTTTGGATGGCAGTTTACCTTGCCTCTTGCTTTCCAAAATGGGTCCCTGGTGACAGAGTTTGGGGTGACCAGCAAAGTAATTGCTGATACTGTCTCTTCCCAGGACAGCTGTTTAACTTGACTCAGGTTCCTCAGTGCCGTCTTCATTCTGATTTCCTGCTCCGGGCCTCAGTTTGGGTCATTGTTTCAGCATTCCTGTGTAACCATTTATTCTTCTTCTTGGTTTGTGCCCCTGGTGAGTCTGCACTGGATTCTGAGAAGGAACAGTGAGGATCCAGGGCTCCTGCTAGTGCCTGGTACTGTGCTGAGGTGTGGAACTTCTTTGGCATCTTCTCACATCTGAAGAGTTGTTCCCAGAATGCAAGTGTAGAGTATTATACGAATTCCCCTACTAGATACCTGGTGCACTGGGTTCAAGGATGATACCTAACCATGTCTTGTCGTCATCTACCTAACTGGAGACACAATTTTCTGTTCACAACATCCGAGGAATATGCACTTCTGCCCTTTTGTACTCCAAGACAAGCAAACTTAGTGTCAGAGTCTCTTAATTTCTGCACAAGCAGTAGATAAGTATTTATGCAGAGTTACAAGGTCCAGGGAAGGAGTGCTTCGTTGGTGTGCTTTTGGGGTTTCTTCCTAGCTGTTTTCCTGCCATATTGTCCTATTTCCTGATCTTCAATATTTTAAGTTGTTTAAAATTATATATTTTTTAAGTTACTCTTCTTGGAGTGGTTTTTTTTTTAAATTGCTGATATTTGGTCCTATGTGTAACAAAGCTTAATGAAAAAATTGGGCTTTTATTATCTATAATGCTGTGAAAATTAGTAAAACATTCTTATCCTATTTTTAGCAGAGTGCCCTTTGCTGTCATGCAGGCCTTGTTTGAAAAGCACTGGGATCAGTTATCATAAAGATGATGCCTCTCATCAGTCTTGAGTCTTCTCCTCAGACATTTCCATCTATGCTTGTTTCAATCAGGTTATATTCATGCTGCAGCATGTCAAAGTTCAGTTAAATACTTTTTTCTTCTACTGATTGTCTGAGTAGAGGTTCATGAAATGTATGATGGAGACTGAGTAGAACTATGAGGGGAAGAAATAAAGCATTGTTAATGCTACAGTGGTCCCTGGAGTAAAGATTCCCTGTCTTATTGCAGGTTCCTGTGTGTGGTACATGAAAAGATTTAGTGTCAAGGATTTAACCTGAGTGGGCTGCATTCACTCACCTGCAGGAATTTCAAAATGACTGAACAGAGTGGAGTGGAGAAATGCAGATTTTGCCAATGAATCCAGTGGTCTGTAATGGTAAGCAAACAAGAAGCATGCATTTCTTACCAGTGGTCCCAGTATTTAAAAGCCTGGAGTAATCTGCTGTGCACAGCTCAGCACTGCAGTCCAGGTAAGAAGTGCTCTTAGTGCTGCTGTGGTGGGTGCACACCCAGCCCTGGGGGCTGGCTGGGTGCTGAGCAGTGTGATCTTCACTGGGATGTTGGTGATGCCTCAGTTTGGAAGGTTCTTCTGTAAACCTCATGTGGCTGTGGGGCAGTAACTGCAAGCTGTTTTGAGAAGTGACTTTTGCCACATCCTGAAGATTTGCTGTGTCTGTGGTATTATTTTGGGTTTGGAATTAACTAGTTCTGCTTTAATACTCGTTAACTGGCTTTAGTATCAGCAAATCCAAAGGATAGAGCTGCTTCAGGAGAATTTAAAAGTGTCTGCTTTGTTTTAGCTGTGCCAGGTGAGATATCCATGTTTCCCCTGGTGAGTCAGTGCTTTGCATGCTGCAAGTTTCCAGCAGACTGTTGGCATCGGGAACAGTTTGACAGGGCTGGCTGTCAAACAAAGCTTTGGAAATGGTAAGATGAAAGATAAGAAAACAAGAAGTGTGATAGTGGTCAGATCTGTGTTCAGACATTTTAGTATCTTAGTAGACAATCAAAACTTAGTCTGGAAACAAAATTCCATGAGGCATGTTGGTTGTCAATGGAAAGCTCTCACTGCTTCTGCATGGTTCCCTCTTTGTGATCCCTAGGCACTTGTGAATGTTTGGCTCCTGTGGCCCTTTTTGTGGATAAGTGAAAAGTATGTATACAACTCATAACAATTTTTTAGTGTGTTGCTATCAAGTGAGACTGAAAATAGAAGATCTCTGAGATTTTCAGTCCTTTATCATTGTTTTATTTCAGAATGATTCCACAAAGGACCTTTCTGAAACCTGGTATTACATTTTGGAAAACTTGTAAAAAAGAATTGTGGATGTTTGAGAGCTTTGTGTCCTGAGGTAGAGTATGACTCTAGAAACAACACTTCCATCAGAAATGTCTGTCTCTTTGGTGGTGTTTTTAATATTTAACCTCCAAGGGAGGGAACTTCCTTATTGCAAGTGTTAGTTTTAGTTTTTTTGGCTGTGAAGTACGGATGTGGTGGTGTAACAAATGTTGCATGGTTACTTTGGGGAGCATCAAAATTCCCCTGTAATGAGCAGTATAGAGAAATAAGATTTTTTAAAACAGGTATTTGATTAGTCTTGAAGTACCAGTCAATAAATAAAGAGGGATTGCATTTAATCTGTCTCTTTACCTTCCCTTTTCTTCCTTAAATAGTACAAAGACTTTGCTTTTGTAAAGGGCATTTTATACATTAACAAAAATATTTGTGTTGCAATACCACCCTGCAGTGCACTGCTTCAGGTACTGATGCACAGTCACATTCTTTCTGTATCCATCTCTCGTCCTTGGCCTGAGTTCTACTTCCAAAGTGAGATTGCTTAGGGAAGAGTTGAGTAAGCAGAAATTCAGCTAAAAACAACCATGTTTGACAAAATAATTAAAAAAAATACTTGGGTCTGTAAAAATTAGAGACTGGGACAAAAAAAATCTAGAAAACCTAAGTTGTTGATATCAATACATTGTTTGAATTTCAGATGCCAGTTTGTATTTCTATTCACTTCAGTGGGATGGGAATATTGTAGGTAGAAGAGACAGGAGCCTCCTTCTCTGTTTTACTGGTTTTAGATAGACTTGACTGAAATGGGAAGTGATTTCTTATCTTACTCAGGGCAGGTGTTACCTTTTTCCTGCCTTGTCTGTGCCATATTGTCATTGTACCTGCTCTGTGCAAATACATTATTTACCCTAGAGGTGGGCAAGACTAATTTCTGTGTTGAACTGTACATTCCCCTTAAATAACTGTGTGAGACAGGAAAAAAATGAGAGCAATGTATGATGCCCATAACACTCTTGTTCACAGTGAGTTTTAAATTTTTTGTAATTTTTTACTGTTTGCACAGTATGTTTTGTTGTATTTAGTCATAGAAGAGTCCAATTAGACCTTGGTACTCTGACTCTGCCACATCTGTGCTTCCTGACTGCTTTATTGAAATAGATTATTTGAGGCATATTCAAAATATTACAATACAGGTGACAGAGAATTTATTTTAGGTGTAATTAATTATATTGAGCTTAGAAAACTTGTCAGCCTGAGCTTTTTGTTTGCTATTTGCTGTAATTCTGTAACCTAAATGAGATAATGTCTGAGGAGAATAAAAAAAAGACTGTTCAAAAACACACCTTTCTTAAATTTTTGTTTTATTGCTGATTTCAGTAAAGGCTCAGTTTTACTTAGTGTGATTTTTTTTTTCCCCCTTTAAAAAAAAAAGATGCTCTGAAAATGTCAGAAGTTTTACTTTCTGTGAAAATCAGGGTTCTTCTTGTCAAAATTATTGGTGCTTAGACACACAGACTCTATCCCTATTCCTGTCTTCGCTGAGAATATTTTTCCCCATAGTGTTGACATTTAATGTTCTGTGTTTCAGGGGTTTTTTTCCTGCAGTTTATATAGCTCTATATAATATTGCAGGTTTTAGTACTTTCAATAACAGCACAAGCACTCTGCTTTTGATATAACTAAACTGAAATTACTCAGTGAAAAGCTATCCTGGCTTCTGAGAACATGGTGTTCAAAGACATGAATTTTAAATAGGTCTGAAAACTGAAAGTGTAAGGGGAATATTGACTTTTGCAGTGGTAAGTTCAATTTTAAATCAGCTAAAGTCAGAAAATCTATCTGGATGATGTGACAGGGGGTTGGGAAGTCAAGAAACAATCACACACCTTGGTTTTGAAAGATGCAAAGCACAGCTCAATTCCATTCTGGTGTGTTGTATCTCTTTACACCCTGGAGTTTGCTGCTTATGAAAACCAGTATTATAAAAGGACTGCTTCCTCCCCCGCCCTGCTGAGCCAGACCCAGCACTTAATTAAAAGGTTTAATATATTTGTTGGTTGAACCATTACATGTTTTCTCAATAAAAAGTGCCTTAGAACAGTAGTAAAGTCTCCTGTGTAGTTCAGTTGCATCAGTCTGGTTATATGGACTCTTTTTTCTTTTCTATTGACTTAGTTTGTGAGCTTGTCTTAACTCACCAGTCGGTTTTCTGAACCGTATTCTGTCACCATTTTCTGTCCTACCTGGATCAGTAGCGCAGAGATTTCTTTCTGTGACTGTAATCTTTTTCTTCAAAGCACATCCTGTAATAATAATGGTATTTAAAAATTAGCAACAAACACTCTTCCCCTGCCCCCAGCTTTAGCAGTGGTGTTCTTGATACTCTTTTCCTTAGGCTGTGGACCTGTGAGAAGTGATGAGTCAGTTTAAGAGCTCACTGCTGTGCTTGCTTTCCTACTTGTGGTTTGCTTTTCCTTTCCAAACCCTGGGCCAGCTCCGGAGCTCGTCTGTACCTCTGCTACCTGCTGCACTCCCCGCCCTGACAGAGAAGTGACCTGCCAAAACTGGCTTTCTATGCTGTATTTGGTGAATGGACTCTGCAGGGAGCCCAGCAGGAGCTGGCTGCAGGTACCTGGTACAGGATGGGGGCTCTGAGTGGGTGAGACCTTCTCCTTTGGCTGGTCAGAGCTGCCTGATGGTGCTTATGAAACCACAGCCTCTGTTATTTCACATCTTCCACTTGCACAAGAGACTGAAGAACTGTTTCCAAATTAAACAACTCGTTACTTATTCCTACTTTAAAAAGTATTGAAGAGCAAACATTCTGAGAAGAAGCAGTCGACTGGAATAAGAATGTGAATTAAAAAGTCCAGTTTCAATGCTTTATTTGTAGTATATTTAGCACTATCGTTTCTGTGTCACTGATTCTGTGACACATCAAGTGGTGGAGTTTTTTGAATGACAGACTACTTTTTATATTGATTTGGCTTTTTAATGTAAATCTAGTTCTGAGTGCTGATGTGTTGACATGGGTATGCTCACTTTTTGTGAGAAAATAGGAGGTGAATATAAGTAAGATTTTTTTTTCTGTATTGCAGAAGGGGCCCTTCAAAAATTTAATTATTAAATGTAATTAAGGAAGGTGAAATTTCACATGAAAAACTTCAAAATATGTATAAAAAAAGGTTAACCTTCATAAAGAAACTCACTGCTAGCAGAGGTCATTAAAACACACCTATTCTTCACTCAATAGTTTTGTATGAGTAGAAGAACCTAAGGTGGCTGCAGGCTAGCATTTGAAAGCAAAGTTTAAAAGGAAGAAGTGTTGTCTTTAACATGAATGGTATTTCCTGTGGTGTATGTTTGGATTGCCAAAGTTCATTTCCTAGACTGAATTAGTTGTGGAGTCTACTAGACTGGAGATTATTTTTGCTTGAGATTCATAATTCATCCACTAATCTCCTTCAATTATTCTATTGCATGTTTATAGATTCCTGATTCCCTTTTAATATCTGCTAATGGGTAATTACAGTCAGCAATCATTCTTGTCATGGAAATTGCTGAAGTAATTTCAGAAACACTGTTGTTATTTGTGTGAAACAAAAGATGGAATGGAAATCACAACTGTACTGTCTTCTGGTGCTGCAGTAAAAGATGAAAAAAGTGGTTCTGTTTGCTTTTATACAGAAGTTACTGAGAGGAATAAGGTAATTTGTATTGATTCCTTTGGTTCTTTCTATCAAGGTTTGTTTTAATATTTCAGACACTGCTCTTTGGTAACCAGGCAGCTCTGGGTGATCAAGTCTTAAGTTCTTGGCAAATGAATAACTAAGAGGAAAAATACTTTATAAATTATCCCGGTGGTTACAGTGGCTGTGTTCGCTTGTGAATGTATCAGGAGCTTTGAAATTAAGAGCAGAACTGCAACATACTTGAATTTTGTTTGGAAAGGCTTTAACTTGGTCAGGAGCTGCTGTGAATAATTCTCCCAAGGGAGGGGGAATAGGATGTGATCACTGGCTGTCTGCCCATCCTGGTGTGGGAGTGAGAGGGTGGGCAGGAGGGTGCAGGTTTTCCAGGCTCACTCCCTGCCTGTGAGCGAGCTAGCACCTGGGAACTCTTGTGCTCTGCAGATGCAGAGAGTAAAGGAAGCCATCCCAAGAGCTGTTTTGTTGCTATCAGTCTGACTTCTGTATCAGATAGCACATCATTCTTTCTGTGTGCATTGCTGGGGTGAGACTGCTCTTAGTGCCAGAGCTCCCTGCCATGAGTGACTTTGTGCTCTGCACTCTCCATGTCTTGGATGCTCTCCCCTTTTTTCCTCCCTCAGCTGCCCTCACACTGCTCCATGCAGACAACTTGTGGGAGGGAAGGGGCTGAAATTACCCCATGCATCAACACCCTTGGGCTGGTGTGTGTTTCTTTAAAATACTTGGGCTCTACAGGCTCTGTACAGGCCATAGCTATTCTGCAGCTGTTGAGTCCAGGCCAGGTCTTAAGAAAATGTGGTGGATTGACACAAAGCATGGTGGACAGTTTTAACCAGCCTGGGAGAACAAAAGAGCTTCAGTCCAAGCCTGGTAGACTTATTTTCTGTGACAAAAGTCTATTGATATGTCAGTAGGAGTCTGGAGAGTTTAGCAGTGCTTGGAAATTCCCATCTATGGGGAGGAAAGCATAGAGCAATACTCAGCTTTGTGGGAGATAGAAATGTCTTTTTTTGCTTGCAGTTGCAAGGTGGCTGTGCTTTTGTCAGGTGTTGCCCAGTACTTGCCTAGAAGAGGTTCTGGTGCTGAATCTGAGGACATCCTTGTTCCCACTGGCTTGAAACACAGTAGATTTGGAAGGTAGTAGGTGTTTTGATTCATATTCTGGAAGGTATTCCGTTGTCCAGTTTTTTTTTTATACCTGTCACATGTCCGGTGTTCTTACATATTCACTGGGCAAAAATTCTTCATGTTAATTAGCTTGCAAATTATGTGGACTGTGAAGCTCACACAGATTTGACATAATCATATTAGTGTGTTTGGTGGCTGTTCCCATAGATTCTCAGTGCAGTTTCTAACCCACACTGCCAGAGTTGTTTCTTATTTATCCTGATCTAGGTGACAATTCCTTCTCTTTTTCATCCAAACACGATAAAAGCTTCTAAAGAAATGAGGCTTTTTCTTGATAAGCTGCTGATCAGAGCTCTGTGACTTTATGGCAACAGCACAGATCCAGTCCCCATTTGGCTCAGTGTGTTTACCACCGGGGCTTCTGGAAGTGTTCTTTGGTTTTTGTGGCCTGTTGCTGTTTCAGGGTTACACCTCTCTTGGTGTGTCATAACAACAAATCTTCAAGAAACAATGACCAAAAAGAGTAAAAATGATGCTGTGGAGCTCAGTGCTCACATGATACTTAAACATATAAACAGGAGCATGTTGAGTTGATCCTTTTTCCTGTGTTTGATACCATCCATGACAGAATCTTTTCCTCTCTCTCAAATCTACCTTCTACATTTCCAGAAGGTTGTTGGAAAAATTCAAAGGTGGAAAGACACAAAAAGTGGGGACTTTTAAAAAAGGAGGTGGTAGTGGCAGTGGGACATGGGATGCAAATTGAAACTAATTTGGAGTTGAATTATTCATCTTGAAGTAGCATTTATGTGGTGCATTATGGATTCTTGGTAAATCAGTGAAGTACTGTTGGGGAGTTTCTTTACCTAGTAGAGTTTTGAGAAGAAAATTGTATGACCCAGGGGTCATTCATAATTACTTGCAGTGGGTATCTAGGAAGATCAGCCAGGAAGAAACAAATCAATGAGATAGCAATCTCTTTTTTATTAAAATTGGTTAGACTATTGAAAAGGCATGTCTCTTCAATTCGATGTCCTGTAAAACTCTTCAATAATATTCAGAGATAGTTCCAAGCTGACACTGCACCCATTTTTCATTTTTTGATCATCAGATAACTGAACCACAGCCACAGAGTATAATCCTGTAGAATTGTCCTTGGTACTGTTCTTTCATTGACATAGTCAGGAGAAGTTACAGTAAACAAGCTGTGAAGCAATTCTTCCTGGATTTTAATATTAAGTAGCCCAAGACAGGATAATTTGTTCATAATTGTGAATGTATTGCTGCTTAGCAATTAATAGTTATTTTTTGAAAATTGATTCTGATAATTTGAAAAATAAAGTTCCCTCTCAAAATACCTCTATATCATAAAAACTGCCATGAAAATCATATTTCTCCAAGTATATTAAAGTAGATCTTCATTGTTTTTGTTCTGAAATACACTTTTAGACATTTCTCCTTTAAGTGTCGGTGGTTTCTGAGATTCACACTTCTTTTCAAGAGCATTATTATGCACATGCGAATGGTATGAATACCAAAAGAATTTTTAAAAGTGAAAAATGGGAAGACTTGAATTATGATGAAAAGCTCAGTAATAACCAGTACAGGTGAGACATTAGGTATACCATTAAATATAAATGGGAAAGATTCAATTTTATTTGCTTATTATACATATATACATATTAATATGTTAATATATATGTCAGTTTATTCTGGGTATTACTGGATAAGAGTGATGCAATGGTCTTTTTTTTGTGATTAATCCAAGTTTGTGGTATATTATGGGAAAGAAGCTGTAGTTTCTCATTTTGCAAAAGTGCACTTTTTTTTTTTTTGGTCCAGTCTCACTGTTGATAAATCTGGTTTTGCCTGCTTGCTCATTAATAATTGGATAGTATGTTAGTTTTTGGCTCTATTTACCAGAGGCAGAATTGCTCAGTATGGTTTCTGAAATTTTTTCCTGCTTTTAGTGTGAAAGCACTCTGAATGTGTGCGTGCAGCTAAGCATTTGGTTTTTGAAAGTAACTGGCTGGGATTTGGCTTTTCTGAGGGGAAAAAAAAAAAATGGGTTTCAGTGGGTTCTTTCTCCCTGAGGCAGTGGCCTTGGGCACCATGGTGATGGCAGTCAAGTGGCAAAGCAGCTGTGGTCCTGTTACCAAGTTTTAATAAAACTTATGAAATCCTGTTTTTTGTGCTTCCCTTCATCACATCCCTGTGATGGATCCTGTTCATTTTTATGGCTCTTGGCACTGAATGAACTATACTCACGAACCTATTTGAAAAACACTGGTCATTGGAAATGAACAATACAGTTATTCCTTAATGTTCATTGTTAGCAGAACACACGTATTGCCTTGGAAACAGTATTACTTAGAGTGGAATGAAATACACAGAACTAGATGTTAAGTATCTTTTAAAAAAAAGTTTAACGAATTTTGGCTTGGACAGCTGTATTCTTTTCTCATTTTTCTATGCCTTAATTAAAGTGTGAAATGAATAAAAGAGGATTTCTTAATTTTTAAGATGCGTGTTTTGAGAAAGAATGCCAAGTGTATTGTGATTAAAGATTATATATACACACATACACAGATGCACACAACTTCCAAAGAGCTGTGAGCATTCAGCTACACAGCAGGCTCACAGGAGCTATGTCATTTGCTCAAAAGGAAAACAAAGCCCGTGTAGTAGATTTGTATATGAAAATGTTTGAGTTGCCAGAGCAAGGTGGGCAGAGCAGCCCTTGGCGAGCGCTGCTGGGCACCACTGCCCACACACGAGGCTCCTGGGCTCCCACCCACCAGCAGCACGCAGCTTTTGCTCACTGGTCAGAGCATGCAGGTAGAAAGTTCAAGGAAAGTTTAAGGAATCAACTATTTTTATTCCCTCCCGCTTGGGGAACATTGTGTATGATTAACTATGAATTTACTGATCCTGTCTCTCTGCAGGATTCATCCCATGAAGTGAGATTCAAGCTTATGGAAAGGAGTTGGAGGCTTACAAAGTAATAATTAAAAAAACCTCATACCAAAAATGTGTATCTGTACCAATGCAAGTTGATCTGGAGCTTCATGTTTAGAGCTGATGATGAATTGCCTGTGGTTTTAGGGAGGCTAATTCTTGCTTTCGATCGCATTGGAAATCTGAAGTTAATGCTCATGAGAAGTAAAACCAGAGAACGTGGGTTACTCGGTGTGCCTAAAGATCACAGAGGCAGCAGCGAAACGACAAAACTTCTCTTTGAAGCAGTGGCTTCAGCTGTGTCATTGTGTGCACTGGGAACTGAGAGAAATAGCAGCCAGCCTGGGAGAAGATGCCAGCTAAAGGGAAATACTTCTTCAACGAGAGCGATGACTGCAGGATATCGGACCCGCTGTACGAGAAGTACCGCTACACCAGCCAGCAGCATCCCCTGCTGCTGCTGCTGCTCTTCATTGCCATCCTCTTCTGGACTACTCTAATTATCATCTTTTTTGTTACTACTGTGAGTAAACTTCTTTTGTGTGTGTTCAGTGTTTTCGGAGATGATAAGGAGTCGCTCTGACAGCACACTAAACATTTTTGGCTATATATTATTATATATATATTATTTTGAGCCACATGATATCAAAGTTGCAGTGCTGAAAGATATCAAGTAACTGTGCATGTAATTCTGTATGTTTTTGGAAGGATGGGTAGAGGGGAGACAGTTTCAGGCACATGCACAGTTACTATAAGGATTGTTTTTCCTTCCTATACATTAGGAACAAATCCTAATCTGTATCGAATGCTAGCTTTGATAGTAAGTACGAAAGGGGCCAAGGAAGGAACAAGAGCATAAGTTAAAATGTTCTGCATTTCTCATATTTTTTAAGAGTAATCTAAGAAATGTAAAATATTATGGTGACTTGTTTTTTCATCAGGTTATTCCTGAGGTGATTTCTTTCTTAAAAGATTTGTAAATGTTAGTTTCCTTTCTTTTTTCTTTCTTCTTTTCTTAATAAAAACACAACAGGAACCTCCCAGTACAATGGATGATCAGTGGAATCAATATTTAGTTAGCAAAGAGCAGTGATCCTATAGACATAGAAAGGATGCGGCTTAAAGATTTGTTATGTAGTGTAATTTGATTTTCTGTAAAGAAATTTGGTGTTGTACAAGCCCAGCTGACAGCTGGCAAGAAGCAGAGTTGATTTAAAGATAATGTTGTAAAAAGGTAGTAAAGTAGCTGTTATAATCCTTCATTGCCTTCTGACACTGCTTTCCAAACACCATGCTTCATGATAAAGGGTCTTCGAGTCTCTCTTCAGCAGCAAATCAAATCTTACCAATTGCACTTGTATCCCTTTTACCTTTTAGTTCTTAGGAAGGGAAAAAAATAGCAACGTTATTTTGAACAATTTATCTTCTGCAAAACTTAGAGCACTGTTACACTGCTCTTTAGCAAAGTTTGAACTCTAAATGCATTTCTTTGGGTATATCTGCATTGTAGATACACTGTAGTTAGAACTTAGTGGTTTGAGGTTTGCCTTGTGAGCTAGTTTGGAAAATAATAATGGTGGAACTGGGATAGAATGAGTATCTACAATAGTATTTATTATATTATCTCTGTATGTGTGAATATCAGAAAGTGTTCATGCTGCCACAGCTAGTCTACTTAAAAACCCAGGTTAACTTATTTCAAAGGAATCCAAGCTATTTCCAGGGCAGTATAGATGTATTTTTCATTTTTCTAAAGGGGGCATTTGGACCAGCTGCAACCCTTTGTTTTGCTTTTGCAGGAAGCACATTCCCACCTTGCCTTCATCATCGCCGTGTGTGCTGCCCTGGCAGTGTTTGCAGTCATGTACCTGCTGCTGTGCATGGAATCCCTGTTCCGGAGGTGGCTGTCCTTGTTTGGAGTGATGATTTGGATCTGCTTCCTCACTGTGGGATATGTGTCCCTTTTTGAAAAAGGAAGTGGTTATCAGCTGTGGGAACAGGTGTGTGTGTGTTGTGTTCATTCAGGTACTTACACAGAAGTGGTGGTCAGTTGTGGATGTGTTTGTATGAATGTGTTTGTGTGCTTTAGTCTTTCAGAATGTTATAGCTGCATAATAACTCTTCAGAGATCTAGGTTAACTTTAAAAATTTGCTTTACTGATTTATTGCAGTAAATTTTAGTTGGTAGTCTATATTATAGTGAAAATACATTTCAGTGGAAAAATTGGATAATTGCATCAACCTATGTGGGAATTGCATCTTTAAGTTGTAATTGGACTGGATTTTTATTTAGAATTTTTACTAAATCTTAATTACTGTGGATTCATTGCTGAGTGATTTTTTTTGTTAATAATACTTGCTTTGTTAATAATACTTGCTTTGTTAATTTATTTGGGTCAAAGAGGTGTTCAAGAAATGTATAAAGGACTCCAGAGCTGGGTGTGCCCTAGGGAGCAGGTTTTTAAGTCAGTGGGAGAGGTGAAGTGAACAATAAGGATTAATGACACATCCTGGCATTGCTGGGTGTGGCTAAACTTCATTGCTTGCTATCTCTGATCAGAAGATGGGTGATTTCATGGAGTCAAAAATATAATAATTTGTAGGAAACTCCTCCTAAGATCTCATAATGCAAGCAGAAGAGTTCTAATTAAATAAAAATTACTTTTTGTCTTGTTTTACAGACTCTGCCCCTTCCCTTCTTTATTTGAATAAAGAAAGATATAAATTATCAGTTAAACAATCAAAATCTGATTTGCATTATGGCCTGGATCCAGAACTGTACATTTAGAGTAGCTGTTCATTATTTTTTAACTTAAGAAAGTGCCTATTACCTTGGAAACCCCCCCCAAATGTATTGTTCTTAACTATGAATGCAAATATATAACAAAGCACGATTTGGTTTTGCTGCTTTCAGTGCTGCAAGCCAACGTGGTGACATCATGTGGTAATAATTCATTCATATTGATTTTAAGTCTAAAATATAAGGATGCCCTACTCTGAAAAGTGAATAGATTTATTTCAGACTTTCACCTCAAGTTACGAATTTATCACTAATTAAAGCTACTGTTTAAATGCAGGTATGGCCTTTGCTTGTCCATCCTTTGCTTGTGCTTATAAAACTATCACACAGCATTCTGAACATTGTGTGATGGGTGTTGCAAATACAGCAGAAAAATGTTTTTACTCCAGCTAAAATAGTAAGATATACATGGAAAAATATTTTCTTTGAATGAAAACTTTGATTTGCCTATTTGTCTGATTATTATTGTCCCAGTCAAACTGTCTGTTCTGGGAAAATATTTAAGGGCAGATTGGACCTTGAGACTTCTCAAAGGAAATCTTATCTTGTCTGGAATGGCACAAGTTTAGTTGCTGTGATGAGATGGAGCTGAGCTGGGAATGCTGCAATATATTCCTCTGATCAGAGTTGTTAGTTTCCATATATATATAAGCTAACAATTGTAACAAGTAAGTTTTACAGACCTTCCATCTGATCTGGAGCAGTTTAGTTCTGCATTTTATAAAATCTATGCAGCTAGATACGTGTTTAGTGGTAATAAAGGTTATTCTCATGTGGGAGGACCAGGAAGTATTGGTTGGATTTTTGGTTTTTATCAAACGCAAAGCAAACATACACATGTGAATGGGTGATGTTAAAATTAGAAAAATATCTTCCAGCAGGTGAGAAATCTGATTCTATTCAGCATTGCAAGCCTTGCAACACACTGTTCCTGATGTGTGAGTACAAAGTGAATCAAAAGTGCATCTCCAGTTGTAAAGGTATAAGTTCAGGATAAAGGGCAAGGACAAGTGAAAAAATTATAGGTGACATGTCATGTTAACCCATCTTGTCCATGAACCTATAGCTGGTAATCCCTCAAAACTCTTAGAAATACCAATGTCCTTATGTTTTGAAACATCAATATCTAATTGTTCAGCCTGAAATTGAGCAAGAATCCTACTACTTTGCTCCTATTTCTGTAGTAATTTTTGGGATGCACCTAATAACATGTATGCGTGATTCTTTTTTATTTTTTCTTTTTCTTTCCAAAGGTGCCATTCTTTCTGTTCATAATCTTCACAGTTTATACCATGCTACCCTTTGGTATGAGAGGTGCTGTCATAATTAGTGTTGTTTCTGCTCTCTCCCATATTGTTGTTCTAACTGTGGTAAGTGTGACTTCTCAAGAAAATAAGGAATCCATTCCATTTCAGGTAAGGAAATTACTTGGTTACATAATGAAATACCCTAGTCAAGTTACCCTTTGCTTTTGGCATAACTATTCTATTCGAAAAAGTTCCAGACTACCACATTGATGTTTCAAGTTTGTGGATTTGGAGTTTGGGCCCAAAAACCCTTGGGCTTTGTGTAAAATGGCAAATTTTTGAATCTATACTGCATTTTGTTTTTCTGAACTAACTGGAAGAAGCAGAGTTATTATATTAATTTTTAAACTAAATTGTTAAAAATATGCCTAGCTTAGGCAGAGTCACTCTTCCCAATCTGTGCTCTTTCGGGTGGGTCTCCCTGCCTTCATCAGGCACTGCCCAGAGGGTGGATCAAAAGGGCCATGCTGCCCTGGGGTGGCAGCAGGGCCTGGGAATGCTGCTTGCTGGTTCAGGGCTCCCAACTCTCATTAGCAGGGTGTGTTCAAAGGAGCACCTCAGCTCATTCTGTGCAGGCATGTGCCAGACTCCACACGGCGTGCTGATGCACGAGTTTGTGCACTGCTTTGCCAGAAACCAAACACTGGTGCCTGCAAATAAATGTTAAATGATATCATAGGATTTTTTGTTTCATTATTCTGCTGGTGACTGAAAGTTAGATAATATCTGCCAGGTCCATCCTGGGTAATAGCAACAGTGATTTGTTATGGGATGGGGTAAGAAGAAATGAGGTATGGTCTGGGATTGATGGTTTTTTATGGGATTAATAACTGTATTAGTGAAGTATCAGTGACTGCCCTGCAGTAGGTAAATATTTTTCTTCTTTTCCAGCTCCTTGCCAATGCTGTCATTTTCCTTTGTGGCAACTTCATGGGTGCATTTCACAAACGTCAAATGCAGGTTGCTTCGTGGGATTTGTACAGATACACCTTAAAGTGCATCCAGGTCCGAATGAAACTGAAGATTGAAAAAAGGCAGCAAGTGAGTGAGCTAGTTCATGTTAGGAATTCCTTGTTTTCATTTCCAAAGTCTGTATAAATTTATAAGGTTGGTGACTAATCCATGTTGAAAGGCTTGGTCCAATCTTTGAGATACCCACCTAGTGTCAAAAATAAAAGTCGTGCCATTTGTAACAAAAGAAGGAAGTTGAAGGGAGGAAGCTGTTTTCTGGGGCTTGTCTACGTGAAAATCACAGTATTTGTAATGGGAATGTAATTGCCAGTCATTTTAGTTCCCTTTTTTCTGAGAATAAACTGTTCCTGGGACTGGCCTAAGGTAACTTAAGAGGACATACCCTTAATGCCCTGAAATTAGTTGTAAGGTAATTTTAACAGTTAGTTTTATGCTTCCCTTGGTCACCTTTTTTTTTGCATGGAATTCTAAAGTACTATTTGTTCTTTTATTTTATTATCTCACAAACTATTTTTCTTTTGCTAGAAGGAGAAAATTGGATGTGAAGGGAGAAAAAAAAATAATATAATAGATTAAAATATTTATTTCCATGAACTCCAGTGGTATTCAAAGAATAATCAAGGAATGTGAATTTCTTACTGAGGAAGGATTGTAGAGAGATACCGAAGCTGAAACTGGGGCACCGTTCCTGGTGTAAATAGGGTTAAAAAGAGCTCTACAAGGCTGATGTGTACCATGTTCTCTGCCCACCAGTTATTAGATAAAAAGAAGGGGCTGAAAAGTGACTGAGCTGATCTGGAAAATGGAAAGAAGAAAATGCCTCACTGCTAGTGCGATCTGTTCTCTGATGCTAATCTTGTGAGATGAGAGGACAAATCTGCATGGAAGCCCTGGCAGAATTTCCCCACGCAGCCGCCAGGGAAGCCTCAGATCACCTTAGGCAGGCAGTGTGCTCTCATTTCCTGGGCAATGTGCTCACTTCCATGGCTGTGCAGGATTTTGGTTTTGGGATTGGTTTTTTTAATGGTTGCTTTTTCAAGTGTAAATGTGCTTAAGTCTATGAGAGCTTTCTTTTCATCCATGTTGCAATTTCTCAGGCAATTCTGAGTATCCTTTCTGCTACCCACTCCTTCTCTGTGAAAAAGATGTGAGAACTGCATTTCAGGGTTCCTCACTATGTGATGTGCCAGCCTCCCAATGGCCGTATTATATTCCCTGGGATTCTGCTGTCGATTTAAGTTCTTTCAGGGTTGACTCTCTTAGTACCAAAAGCTGAGGGAAAGGAGGTGTTTCTGTTTCTGGGGTCAGTCTCTAGCTCAACTGCTGCCTATGCTTTGTGTAGACGAGTACGTGATGCTCAAAGACTGTCTCGTCCCACTGTGATCCCAGGGTATTTCTTCTTGGAGGCAGGCACTGGTTAAATGACCCTAGCAGCTCGCTGCTGCCTGCACATGGCTGCATTGGGTATTCAGGAAAATAGGACAAGGGCTTGGTCCCAGGGGACAGCATTTAGCATTTTACTTGGCTGCACAATGTGTTAATCTTGCTGTTGCTGTTATCTGAAAAAGTTCCTGCTTGTAGCTGCTCCACACATTTCCTCTTCCATCTCTGCAGTGGGAGACCCCTTCCTTGCTCAAAGTATTCTCTTTTTCCCATCCTCTTCTGCCCAGAGTTGTCTTTGAAGAATGGGCTTTTGAGTGAGAGCCAGTGTAAAACGGTGCCCTAAATAGTCAAGCAATGGAAGTGGGTTTGGGAGTCTTTCTCCTTCAGTTCAAAAGACTTCATTTCAGTGGTATTGCTTCAGTTTAGCTGTAGCAGCATGTAGCTGACACTTTTGTATCTGTTGCTGCTTTTCCAGCATTTGAGAATTTACAAATATTTTTAATACTGAATAAATTGTTAGGTACAAAACATAAGCTTTTACAGAAGCTTTATCAGACAGTGCCAACATAACACTGACATTAGTGGACAAAATAAAATGTAATTTATCCAGAAAATATAGTACTGAATACTCACATTTTTTGTGTGTTTGTTTCATGGTAACAAAGGGATGTCACACCTAGGCCACAAGGAACAAAAGGAAATACCTGCAACATAATTGTGAAATCAGTAATTTGGAAAACAGCAATGTAAAAATGTTTTCTGGAAAACCTGACACGCATTATTCAAAAGCTATTTGAATAAAGGCATTTTTGTTTTGGTTTTTTTAATGCCTTCTTGCAGTCAGTAGAATTCTGTAGTTTCAAACTTAACTGTGTTAATAATTTTGCATAATTATTCTCTCCCCTTTTTAAGGAAAATTTGCTTTTATCCATCCTGCCTGCTCATATCTCTATGGAAATGAAGCTGGCAATCATTGAGCGACTGAAGGAAACTAATGATAACAGGCAAATGCATGACAACAACTTCCACAGCCTATATGTAAAAAGGCACCAAAATGTTAGGTAAGTGGAAGCCCTAGAAATAATTGTATTAATATAAACTTCTGATTCCTATCACTTATGATCTAGTGAAATTAAAATCTGAAGGCAGGCTTTCAGGCTGAAATGAGCTTCTTTCCTGTTACGGGAAGATAACGTGTGTTGAACTGGTGTGCTGTCTTTTAAATCAGGGGAGATACTTGAACCCTTTTTACTGGAGTTGTTTCTCAAAGAGGAGAGAGGTGTTTTCTGTTAAATGCATTTCAGTAGTTATGCTGACTGTGGAATTGATGTATCTTCATATTTCACTTTTCCTGCTTTTTCCTTTTGCTCTTTTCTAGCATTCTTTATGCAGACATTGTAGGATTCACTCGCCTTGCCAGTGACTGCTCTCCTAAGGAACTTGTAGTGATGCTGAATGAACTCTTTGGAAAGTTTGATCAGATTGCAAAGGTAGGTTTACAGTTTGTGCTGTAGGATAAAGGCCTTTGGAAAAAGCTAACTGGCAAAATCATGTTAAAACAAAATGTAAAACAAAAATGGGAAATTCAGCAAGTTGCTGCTGTAATTCCAGTTCTTGGGTATGAAGGTTTATCTGTATAATTGAGGAAATTGCCTGGTGGTGATTAGTGATTGCAGCAGGGCTGTAGCAGGTTCTGTGCACAAACTCCACTGAGGAACTTTGCTGTGTTCTGCTGGAAGGTTTGTTTGGCTCCACAAATGGAGAACTCTCAGACACATGTTTGAACTCATAAATTCAGAGGCATCAGGCAAAGAGTTCTTTAGCTCACTCCTGAGTAAAGCTTCCTGTTGTTAATGGATACTTACAAAAAAAGTGTAAGAATGGGGAATAGTTTAAAATTGTCCCTATTAAGACATACTCTCAATACTGACCCTTCAGCCTGGCAGGAATTGTTACCACTTCCAGGTGCTGCTTGAGGTCAGTTTTTTGCAGCTGTAATCACAAACTCAGGTTTTTATTTCTCACATTACAGCGACTGTATCACCTACATGTTTGTGCATTGTGTTTGTGAAACCCTAAAAATTTGTCTGAAAAAGTTGGAAAACTCTAAAATTATTAACGTAGCAGAGGAGTGAAATTGCTATAATTAAACCCTTGTGGATATAATTGAGTAAGTTCTTTAAAATACCACTGATTAAAACCTAAGACACTAGTAACATTTATGACTAAATGACATGGCTAATCTTTGCATTTATCTGAATTCAGTTGCTGTTAAGTGTTAAAGTACTGACAAATAAAAGTTGTACTATATCTATTGCAATGGTATTGTTGTAAAGCAGCTATAAAGACAGAGTAAGTTATGTCACCTTAGTTGCCAAATGGCAAAATTTCTTTTAGTGCTGAAGTCAAAGCTGAGGTTAGACACATTTGGTCAGGTTTTGTAACTGTTTTGCAGATACAAAAATAGGAAAAATTCTAGATTTTGAGTGATGTGTTTTAATTTCTCACTTCTGTATGCAAATTGCATTGCAGTGTCTGGATTTAGTGAGTCAAGGTCTTTTGCAACTCTGTGGTTGAGCTGTGAGAAGAGGTTCCTGCTTTTTGTGCTATTTTTGTTCTGCCAGAGAGTATTCTGTCATCTTTTCCATAATGTACAAATGTTGCAAGCTCCAATTTACCTAATAAAAATTGATGGCTAAGCTGGACACTGAGCTGGATGCTGAAGTGCAGCAGCTCTAATCCAGGGCTGGGTTTCCCTGCTGATCCCTCTGAACTTGTCACTTGTGGCACTGCTCAGAACCCACTGCGATGGATTAAGATGTGGAGAATGACGGATGCTCCCTAAAGGCTCTAACTGATAAGGGAGAACAGCTCAGTTTGTGCAATGGCCACACATTTGGGCAGATTTTGGAGTTGGTATAGGAACTGTGTTCCAACAGCAGGTCGGGTTGAACAGCTGGAGGTATTGGCTGCCCCAAATTAAGCCATCCCTGCTCATCAGTCAAACACTACACAGCCTTGCAGAAATTAGCCCTGGCTTGCTTGCAACCTTTGTAGTTAAAATTCTTCAGTAAAGTCTTAACAAAAGACGGGATCAGAGGCTTTTTGTTCTCTCCTGCCAGTCATTGGCAGCAGTATCCTCTGCTGCAGTTAGGAAAAATTTTTTTTGCTGCCATTTAGTATTTGTGGGGTTTTTTATTAGCAATAGCAAACTGGAGTGTGCCAGCTTCCTCTTCAGTCATGTTTGAAATAACAAAAAAACACCCAAAAACATTTGCATCTGCACAGCTACTAGGTTGGGCATCTGGATTTCTAACTTTTCCCTCAGTGCTGGGAGGTTTTATGACACTTCACACTGCTATGAGGCTGCCATGTAAAAATGGAGGGAAAACTGCCCATTATTCAGATGAAGATTAAGAGATAGTTAAGTAGATTTCATCCTTTAGATGGTACATTCTGTGACAGTTTTATTTTATTTATAGTTTTTTCAATTGCACACAGTTCCAAAAAAAGGTGAGAAACTAACAAGATGGTTTTATTTCACAAATGCTTTAAGTGGTCATTTTTGTTCTCTCCAATGAGCAGTGTCCAGGCATTCAGATGTGGGGAAAAAGTAATAAGCTTTGTTTCAACAAGGATAGAACAAAGCCTGACTTTCTCAAACCAGAGCCTTTGGAGCTGTTAGCTTATTTGCAGTTAATTTTTTCCTGTTAAAAACTTTTGGTGCAATTTTGCAGGAGAATGAATGCATGAGAATAAAAATCCTAGGAGACTGTTACTACTGTGTCTCAGGCCTGCCTGTGTCCTTACCAGTCCATGCCAGGAACTGTGTTAAAATGGGGCTGGACATGTGTGAAGCAATAAAGTAAGTATTACAAAGAAGGCTGTTTAAAATATAGATACTGTGCAGATACTAAGTAATTAGTTTTCTTGTCAACATTCTAATGTAAAATAGAATGTAACTACATAAAATAGAATGTAAAGTAAATACAAAAGTGTATTTATTAGCTGTAGCTGCATAGCTGCATAGCTCTGATTACAAGTTTGTCTCATCTTTGCACCAAGTGCATGATGAGACTAAATCCTAACAGAAGGAGAAGCCTCCTGCTGTAATGTCCTGGTGCTTCCCCAGGCAGGTGAGAGAAGCCACGGGCGTGGACATCAACATGAGGGTTGGGATCCACTCCGGGAACGTGCTGTGCGGGGTGATCGGCCTGAGGAAGTGGCAGTACGACGTGTGGTCACACGACGTGTCGCTGGCCAACCGCATGGAGTCCGCCGGAGTGCCGGGGTGAGCTGGACAGGGATGGGATGAGCGGGGGCAGGGCCGGGGTGAGCGGGGGTCAGGGCCGGGGTGAGCCGGGGCTGGGGGCTGCAGCTGTGCCAGGACACACAGCCTCACCAGGGGATGGATGGCGGAAACAGAACAGATGTGTACTTAGCAGAGCTGTAAAATGTTAGGATTTTCTGGTTGCGTTTTCAGTGAGCTATAAAATTCTATTCTTAGGCAGGTGACTGCTTCTTGACGTTCCCTTCATGGGAGAAACACGTGCATTATGTTGACTTAGTTAATCCATGCTGTACGCAGGGATAATTCTACATCTGTGACTTTAACTAAAGAGCAGTTGTGCTTCTTGGGTCAACAAGGCCAAGCTGTATTTCTGCTAATGTATTGATCAGTCCCACTTGATTTATATCAGCTCTATATTCACCACTCCAACCACTCAAGCCCCACAGACGACTCAGAAATTAAAATGCATCCTGATAAGGATGCAAGGAAAGTCTGGAGCTGTTTGTTGTGCATTTGCCATGGGTAGATCGAAGGGGAGGGAGTGGTGCTGAATGGGAGGGTTGAGGCAGAGCAGAAATATAACTTGCCATGTGCTGCTTAATGATACAAGGGTTGGGTCTGAGCTTGGTCTCTTGTAGCCTTTTTAAAATGCTCGTTGAGCAGAACAAATATAAATGTTTTTCAAAAACACCAACATTTGCATTTTCCTTGTTTAAGAAAGTATATTATTTTCCTGTTTTCTAAGTTAAATTTAAGAATTAGAAATCATCTAAGAAACCTCTTTTTTTTTTTTTTTTGTTTTTTTTTGGTAGTTTGCACTTAAAAAGGCCATCATAAGACTTTTCCTTTTTTCGTTCCCAAATCAGACCATTTTTTTTTTTTTGTGTCATGGTAGTCTGTGCAAATTGCTTTCTTTTAGTAAGTGGTTCTAACCAGTGACATCATAGCTTTTCTTATTATTTCTGTACCTCAGACAGCTTTTAGCTATATGCTTGTAACTTAAAAACTAAAGTGATGTATTAAGTGAAAAGGGGTTATGAATATCAAAGTACTTTGTTGCATTGGTCACTGAAACAGAAAGAAGACTACTTGGAGCTTGATTAACAGTTACATCACCAGCCAGGCTGAAGGGTTTAATGTGTTGATTCAGCATGATTAAACAAGAATACAGAGTTGTAAAGTTTCTTTTGTTGGTAAAGCAAACAGCATGACTGTAAATATGGCACAAAAACCTACTTTGTTAGTCACGTTTAGGGCCTTTGCCTAATCTTGAAAACTCTGATTATTCCCTTATGGTTGTCAGGTTTATAGCTGATAAGCTGGTAAAGAATTAAGCTGTTTAGTTTGTCATACTGATTCAGAAACATTATCCTTATTACTTCTTCTACCTATAGCTGTATAGTACTCACTCATTTTGTGTTTCAGAACTGGCCAGGGGAAACACCTTCCACTTGTAGAAGACTGAGCCTGACAGGGTGTGTAGGGGTGGTATTCACTTTGCAAATATTACGTTGTATTTGTCTCCTGCTTCACAGGGAAATTATTTGTTGGGGATTCCTCATTCCAATGTTTGTTAGTCTTGCTCCTTTGGAAGCAGTTTTGTCATTAGGAGCCAGCTAGAAGTTTTGTTTAAAATAGGAAAAATATCTATTTTGAGTTTCTGTAAATGAAGGAATTCTAATTGAAAGGGTGCAAGAAAACTTCTAGCTTTAGAAGTATTTTCTTTCCAGTGACAGAGTATCCTTGTTCATCTTCCTTATGATTTTAAAAATTACTTACCTTCATAACAGTGTAATACACTACTAAAGCAGAAAAAAGTAGCATAAAACCAAAACTAAAAATGCATTTTTGACCAATTCTCTGTAATGTGTAAATGCCTGAAAGCTTAGCATGTGTTTTTCTCCTGTCAGCACAGGAAACTGGGCACGGTGTGCTGGGTGCTGTGTCCTGGCACGGCAAGGCCAGCAGTGCGTGCTCCAGCTTGCCTGTGAGAGCAGCTCTTGGTTGTGAGCTTATCCTGGAATCCAGTAAGCAATTAGTAACTGCTGAGAGATCACTGGCATCTAATTTGAAGAGAAGTTTGCAGTAAGATGGGAAATGTCCTACAGCAGTGTGTGATTTGAGGGAGAGGGGAGAGGAAGCTTGGTGAAATGCATAATGGTGGGTAGTGAACAAATGCACTCCTTTTTAGAGTAAGTGGAAAAGCACAGGAAACTTGCCGCAGCACATGGCTGTGCTTTAAGGCTCAGGGCACAGACATCACTCAGAATACCCCAGTGTCTGTGGAAGAAAATGATGCTTTAGAGCAAACTTTAAAATTTCAGACTTGAAGGTTCACCTTAATTGCAAAAGTTTGCAGTCAAGGTAACAAACTTTTTTTTTTTTTTTGAGAAAATTACCAGTAAACAAATAAAAGCACATACCCTCTGCAATTAAACTCTTACTATTGGCCAGAAAAGTACTGAGGAAGTTTTTATTCTTCCCTCTTAGAAGCTACAGCCAGTAGTTTGCAGGTCTGGGACACATTACCTTCATGCAAACCTATGTCCAGCTTTAGGGAGGAGAGCTGGATGGGACAGCTCTCTGTAGTTAGGCAGAAGTGCTGCACACTGCCAGTTTCCATTCTGGAATTGTGCTTTTCCCAGCCCTGAGCTAATGAACAGTGTCTAACCCTGCCGTGCAAAAGAAGAGTGAGAAAAGCATGGGAAGATGAACAATGAGAAAGTAGAACTTTAAAATGCTATTTTATGAACTCCCTCCAGTCTCTTGTTGAGAAATTATATGGCAAGATATTACTCATAACTTATGTGGATATACATGATTTGGGATAATGAGTGAAATAACATTTAAGGAAAAGTGTGAATAGGTACAGAAAAATACTGGCTGCTGTCCTCAGAAGTGCGTTGTTGTTGTTGCTGTGTTGCCTTTTCCTCGGATTGTTTCAGTCAGAAAAGGCAGACTTTCAGAATTCTCCTCAGAGTTTACAAAAAACCTTCCCCAGCTTTCTTTTCGCAGGCTTTGCGTCTCCCCCCACCCTGGTGCATTTCTAGCACAAAGCAGTCCTTGCTTGTGTTTTGTTCGTGAGTTTTCCCTGCAGCTCTCACAACCTGTCTGTGAGCCTGCCTGTCTTGTGAGTCATCAGATCTCCTTTGATCACATTTCTTCTTGTTTCGTTTATTTCCCTACTTATTTCAATTTAATTTTATACCAATACTATCTCATTATGGGAAGTGTTTTTTAGCATGCCTGCTCTGAATGATGTACTGTAGTAAAAGATTGCAAATATAATTTTAAGTACTGGCAGGATTTTTCAGTTGGCTGCCAAAGCAGGGGATGTCTGAAAAGCAGAAATGTCAGCAGTGGCCATTGAAATGTAAATGAAATGCTTAATGTGACCTTCCTGTGAGTGTTCGGGTCTCTTGTTCTTTCTCCCATTCTCAGCCGTGTGCACATCACTGAAGCAACATTAAATCACCTAGGCAAAGCTTATGAAGTAGAAGAAGGGAATGGACACCTGAGGGATCCTTACCTTGAGTCCATGAATATCAAAACCTACTTAGTGGTCGATCCAAGGGTATGTATTTGTTTTTAAACATATGTATTTATTCAAGTATATACACACATTATAAGTACATAGATTTCTGTGGTGCATACAGCTTTTTCGTTCAGGAACAGAATTAAAGCACGGTGAGAATCACCTGGGTAGCTTGGATTTGGGAGTTCAGACCAGAAAACACATCCTGCTTTTTTATGACATGCCTATTACATTGAAGGTAATAAGTGTTATGCTGAAACCTCTTATGTGACCTACTTAGAGTAAAAACACATATTTGATTATGTATTTGTGTGAAGTGTCTCAAAAACCCAGGTCAAAAGATGAGGATGAAGGAATGAAAGAATACCTGTACTATGTCACCACTTTCAGCTAAAATATTCCCTGTAAAATAGCATCAGACATCTTCCTCATTATCTGAAAAGTAAGGTTCACCTTCTTTTCAGGGTGTGAAGTTAGCAGCTGTGGGTTGCTCCTTTAGAGCTTGGAGTATTTTGGAGTACTGCTATTTTGAATTGGCTTTTGGTTGATGGGTAAAATGTTTCAAATGAAAAAAGAACACAGATGAGAAACTTCTTTCTTTCCTACAGGAAGTAGCATATCTCTACAGGAAGGAGCAGCATAGAGCCACTTTTTAATTAGCAGGAACTCAATCGTACCTTGGTTACATTTTTCAATATTGCAACTTCCTGCCCAGTTGCACACAGCACATATTCTCAGAATGAGGACCTATGTCTATTAAAATAGTCTGTTCTCCCTTGAAGGTACTTGTGAAATGTTAGAGAATAATCAGTCATCGATGTCTTGGTTTATTCTGTAGTTTTAGTTTCCCTGTAGCTCTGCAAGGGTATTGCTGTACACCCTGTCTGTACTGCCTGACTCAGCACCTGTGACACAGGGATATAATCTGATGTGGAGTCTGTAATTTGTGGGATCTTGTAACCACTGTTTTGATACACCCCAGCTCAGGAATTTGGCACCTTTTTCCCTTGCTGTAGTGCTGACTGCAAGGAAACTATTTGTTCATAAGATCCTGTGAGCCCTTGCATCACTGTAAATAAACCTGGAAGTTTTTGCAGTGTTGCAAGAGAAGTCTCGTAAAGGCAGCTGAAGCAATTCGTTGTGTGTGCTGTGATTTGCTTTAGCTCACATGAATTAAACGAGATAAAGGAATTGAGGTTGGCTGACATTTTGCTGATGTGTTCAGAGCCCTGCTGAACGGTGAGATTTGTACAGTCTTACACTACTCAATGCACAGAGCTTCAGTATCTTGTAAATTCTGTCTGAATTTCTCTTTTGTACACGAGCGTGTTTTCTTTCTGTTAGTCCAAGCAGTGCCTATCAAACAATCACGTCCCCAAAACGCGGGTGAACGACGGGCTGAAGATGCGCGCGTCCGTGCGGATGACGCGGTACCTGGAGTCCTGGGGAGCCGCCCGGCCCTTCGCGCACCTCAGCCACAGGGAGAGCGTCAGCAGCGACTCTTCCAGCTCGCAGGGCAGGCGCAGAAAGGTCAGCTCTCACCTGCTGATCGGCAGCCTGCCATTGCAAACTGCTCCTGCTGCCTGCAGGAAACGCAGAACCTGCTGTGACTTCTGTGGCTGAATGTCTGCTCTTACCCTTGGTGTGCACGCAGAGCTGAGAGGGTGTCTGTGCAACATCCCTTTCTGTCAGAACTTAACCATATTCATACTGCCAATCTCTCTAGCGTACTCATACTATAATCACAGTATATCTTCAAAGCAAAACTATCTATTTTTCCTATTATTCTTCCATCTTGAGATCCTGCCTGGTACTTGTGGTTTTGTAAAAAAAAAAGGACAGATGCACTCAATACTTAATTGAAATATATAGAAAATAAATAGTCCCTCCATATGCTCTCCCTGCATCTGGATTTTATCAGTAAAGAATTTTTGAGATCAAGAATTATTAATGTTTTTAAGATTTTAAAATATAAGAAAACTAATTTTTCCTTCCATCTCCCCTTCCTAAAAGCTGGAAGTAGGAGATATGCGGGCTTTCAGGTATGGTCCTGGAGCCACAGCTTTTAATTTAAGCATCCATCCATTCAGATGTGTGGAAGTGATTTCCAATCTGCTTGCCTCTGCTGGTACTTGCTTAGTTATTTTGGTGTGTAGAGAAAAAATGAGAGGGAAGATCTGTTTAATTATTTTCTAACAATCTCTTTTGTCAGAAAACACTTCTCACTTGTTAAAGCAAAAACATTGCTGGAAAGGATTGATTTTTTAAACATTTCTGTTTGAGAATGGTTCTTGATTTCTTTTATTTCTGAATAAAAATGGTTTTGGCAGTTTCTTGATGTGTGTTTCCCATAGTCGTTTGCTATTCAAAGAGTGTGTAACTTATTCTTAATTCCTATTTTATTTAGGAAATACCTTTGTGTTCTACTGGGCGCCAGAGAACTTCTGATAGGTTTGTCAAGTACCTTCTTTTCTTTTTTATTTGTGCTCCTGTGCTCCTCTTGCAGTTCAGTGTCCTGTAAGGATGTGATCATTTGGGTGATTAATCACTGTGTGTATGGTAGTCCTGCCTTAGGGAGGTTAAGCTAAATCTCTGGCCTTTAGAAGATTTCTCAGCTCATGTTTATTATTGTTAGCAGACTCTAAAAGGAGCTTCTTGTCTTACTTGTCCCCAGTCATTCAGATTCCATTTTACTTCTGAGCTGCAGCACGGTGGGAGGGATTTGGGAAGGGAGAGCCCTAAAGAGCAGTGGAAAGATTTGAGTTTGGTTAATGTTGTTAATGTTTGTCATTACACTGTGATAAAGAATTGTCACTTACAATGGTACCTGTAGCACTGAGTTAAATGAGGAGCTGATTTTCACTTGTGGAACATTCCCTCAGTTTGTCAAAACACTGTCTTGAAAAATGCATGATTTGAGTAACTAGAGAAATGCTTAGTAAAGTGCTCTGGGTGTATTTTTAAATCAGTTTGGAGCATTCTGGTTTAACTTTTCCCTGGAAGCTTGCCCCACTGTGTGCTGAGAAAGTGTGCTCTGTATCCATTACTTGTTTCTGAGTAGCATTTGTCACACAGACTTCATTTCATCCTCAGAAATTCATCTCAGAAGGGAAGGACAGAGGAAGATATTTATGATGAAATGATGTCAACCATTGAAGGCCTCAATTCAACTACGTATGCAGTACTTTAATTTATTCTTCATATTTTCTTTGAGATTAACTTGCATTCTCAATTTAAGCGTAGATATAAAATTTATACATAAAGTTATCAGGATTTTTGTCTTGCCCTTTTTTTTTGTTTTTGTTTTTTATTTAGTTTCCTTTTGGATTGAATTTGAATATAAGAGTGTTACTGCATTATTTAGCAAGAAGCCAGTGATCAGTCTTGCTGTTCAGTATTTTCTTTATAAAAAAATAAATTTCATGAAATGAGGTGCCATGCTGAACAAAAATCTACTTATAAAATCAAAACAGTTCTGTGGGTAATAAAGTTGCTTTAGTGTCTGGTCCACTGAAGGCAAATGGTGTGTCAGGGGCAGGTAATTCCTTTGGCACTACGTGTGCATTTAAAAGCAGACAAATGCAGGCAGTGGTGGTGGTTTGGGTTTTCCTTTTATTTTGTTTTAATTTAAAATACAATGTTTAAATTCTTTACAAATTCCTAAAACACTGAATTAGCAAAGAAAAGCTCTTTCTTTCATCTAAATTCTAGGAAGGCTGTACCTCAGGTATTCCTAATAGGAGTCTGATATTATTTAGGGGAATTTTTTGGAGGCTGTGGGCCTTCTCTAACATCTGCTGCTACAGTTTCCTATTACTAAGCCTTCAGGAAGGTTTGGAGCTACATTTTTCATGTAGTTGGCAGATGTTGCTGTCTGTGGTTGTTGTGGATCTGCCTGTCAGATGAGTAAAAACATAACCACTGGTTTGTTCTGCTATGAAACATAAAGACCTTGCAGAAGCATCAGATGTGTGAGAGTGGCTGTGGGGTCTCAAGTGCAGGAATGATTCGGTGTCCTGTCCTTGGCTCTGTGTGCTCCTGATAACCCCTGTCTCTCTCTGCAGTCCGTGGTGTGGCAGATCAGATGACTTCTGTGGATTCTCACTGATCTTTGCAGAACCTGGTCTTGAAAAAGAGGTTGGTAAGAGCAAAAGAACCCTTTTTGGTCTTTGATTTGTCCTTCAGAGCAGCATAAGAATACGTTTGAAACTTTTCTTTCTGAAACTGGGTTCTGGAGGTTTCTGCTAACTAATGGAAAGCAGATTTTAGAGTAATTTGAACTGGTCATTCTTCCTTGAGAGCGCAAATTCTGAGCTTAAATGAAATTTTCTCTAATCTGTGGTCAAGTTCTTGCCATAAGGGAGTTCGTGGGAGTTTGATAATTTTTCTATATAAACTACTTCCCTCAAAAGTAATGAGATTTAAAGAAGAAAATAAATAAAAAAAAGCATTTCTCATCCATAATGAAAATACTTTGTTTTCTGTGGCTGTTTCATTGTAGATATAGTGCTGGTATTTGTTAGGTGCAGTGTAGTTTTTCTGTTTGAATAACAGAAATGCTTTTAAATTTACTGTGCTGTGGATGTAGTTACTGGTGTGGGTCTATACATTTACTTCTGTGTATGTCCTTTCTTGATAAGGATTTTGACCATGGGTATCTGTGGAGACCTGATTTAAATACTGCCTGGATTTCCCTCTAGGTTGGAAATTTGAAAATTATCCTTTGAACTGGGCTGTTTTTCTTGAAAGATGTTCAAGTGATTGCTTTTTTTTCTGATGGTGGTCTTCTTTTGTTCTGTTTTAGTCCTGGGTATATTTTTAATAATACAGTATAAACTGGTATATATGTGTTATCTCAAGGATGTAATAAAATTAAGAAATAACACCCCTGAAATGACCCTGATGCTTTGTTCTCTCTGTGTTTCAGTATCGCACCATTCCTATTTTAAAACTCAAGAGTTACTTTGTGTGTGCCAGTTTTGTGTTCCTCTGTATATTTGTGATCCAGATGCTTATCATGCCAAAGTAAGTGCTGGTATTTTAATTATTTATGAGTAAAATTAACCAGCAGCTAAAGTGAACCTCATGTGCATGAAACTTTTTGGAGTTCCTGAGGGGTTAAATTTAAGAAACATATATTAATTTACCCCATGATAAAGGACAGCATTCATGTTGTTGGCATAAGAGCCAAGATACCAGTATGAAAAGAAAATAGAAATATTTCTTTAATATTTTGTTTGCTTAGTTCACACAGAGAGGTGGTCAATTAAGTAAGAAATACTATTTTATAAGAGCAGTTGGCTGTAAGGACATCGAGCAGTAAGAAAATGGGATTTAGCTGCTTGAACTGTGCTCAGTGATCCTTTTCTGTAGGGCTACAAGGAGGCAACTTTGAGGTGCTTGTCACACCTCCAGGAAAGCAGATGATGGATAATTCTGAAGTTTATGGCACGTTTGTTTCTTGGTTTGTTTCTCGTGGCTGTTGCAGTGCAGTTTCCATGTGGTTTATGCACAGGGCAGTGGCTCAGGCTATCAGGAACAGAATCTCTTAAAGAATCTCTCTAAAAGTGACTGTTCAACAGGGCAACCATAACCTGTGTGATGCCATGGTCATTCAGTGCTATTTGAACAAAAATCATATTTCAGCTTGGTTTTTTAAGTGCTTTCTTCTTTTCTTTTTAGAACTGCAGAACTGGGAATTTCCTTTGGAGTTGTTGCAGTCATCATTGTGCTTATTTTGTTTGTGTGCTTTGCTGGGAAATGTCTGGTAAGTTTACTTTAAAAACCACTTCCTATTTTCAAAAGTGGATGGATATATTTCAGCAACTTGGTCTGTCTTTTAGGCTGATGAAATTTTAGTAATTTCAATAGGAGTTACAGGAGCCTTGATCCTCAGGTTACCAGAAGATTCCATTGCCTGAAATGGATTCCCTTTCAGACAGATTTTCATGTCTGAAAATTCTCACAGTAATTCAGAATTATTTGAGTGCAAGAATAGATGGGTAGGAGGGAGGATGTGGGGTTGGTTTTTTAAAATTTATTTTTGTTTTTGTTTGTCATTAATAGTAATTTTGGTTGTAAATACTGTTATCCTCTATGCTGGAAACAATATTGAAATAAGTTGGAACTGAAGATCCGTTTTCATAATAATTTATGAAGTGTAATGAAAATTACAAACATGAATAATTTATTGGCAACAATTTCAGGACTGTTAGAATTCCAAATTCACCATTACATCAATTAGGACACTTTGCACTTGTAGTTCCTTTTTCTTTGCATTATTAAACACATGCAATTACTGTTTAAAAATATATAGTGACAGAGAGAGTTCAATGATACAAAGTAAAAAAAAAAAAGAAGTCCTCATTTCAAGAGCTGCCTGGGGGCAGGGTGGGGAGAGGGAAGGGATTTTAGAATGTTCCTTGCACTCATCAAAGCTGCACTGTGCCAGAGCAGCACTGCACTGCAGCACCCCAGTGAGGGGATGGAGCTCTCCAGGGAAAGGAGGAGTCTCTTACAGAGCCACGGTCAAGCCCTGTGAAGGGGAAAGAAAAAATAAGAGAAAATTGCACTCAGGACAAAGGATAAATATTTATGACTTTTTTAATTGTATGGTTAGACAGATGTATGGGTTTTATGTATGTATACTATCCATATACAAATATAGATGGATTTTTGCATATATGTCTGTAGAGAGAGAGGGATGTGTGTATATCCATTCATGTGTTTTTTCCACATGTGTGGAAACACATGGAGAAAACAGAAAATTCCAAGACTGCAGTTGCATCAGATTTGAGTTTTATGCTGGGAGTGTTTTGGTGCAGCATCATGGAATAATGCTTGCAGTCATTAAAATTATATGCTTTACTGGATGTTTTTCTCTATAGCAACAGTTGGACAATATAGGGATGGCAAGAATGGGGACTGTCTAGGGTTGGTTTTGATTTAGTAGTCTGAAAATTTAGTTCCAAATATAACATTATAGCTCTATAACTAAAAAAAAAAATCTGACACTTCTACTGCATTTTTATTAATTTTTCTCTAGAACTTTAAAACAGACCATAATTCTGTATTGTTAAAGCACAAATCCAGGAAATTTTAGTGCTCAACCCCTTTGAAAAAAGGAGGCATTCTCTATTTTCAGCTGGGGAAAGGTGTTAGACATTGATTCTGAATGACAAGATTCAAAGTTCTAAATTAGACTTCCAGTGGAGGCTCTTGACACACTCCTTCAGAAAAAAGGTCAACTTTGTATTTAGAAATATTTCTTCCCCGGTATCAAAGTGTTATCCCTGTTACTGAAATGAATTAATTGTGTTTTCAGAAGTGCTGCTCAGATCAGTGGCCTCTCCTTCACCATCTGTGTGCTGTCTCAGAAAAGGTGGAAACAATGCCTTTACTTAGGCTGCCTTTAGCAGTCATCACTATAGCTGCCTTGCTCATTATAGCTATTTTTAATTTGGTAAGTAATCACATTAATTGATGAACTTATTGTAAAATCTACAGTTTAAGTAACTTCCTGTATTCTTTTCATCAAGTACCAGTTTTTGCTGCTTTTTCTAATGTCTGATTTGCACAGGGATAGTGCATGATGGCAAGTAAAAGCATTAAAAATAAAAGCTCCTAGTTTGTGGAACTGAAAGTACACGTGATAGACTCCAGTTCTAGTTTACACCACCTTTTCTTGTTTTCAAGATGGCACTTATAACAACTTTTGATTGTAACCCTTATTACTAAGATGTTTTCTGTTTTTTAATGTGGCTTTAAATATTTGGCAGTGGCAGGAAGCACTTTAAGCAGTTCAATGTGGTATTTGCACTCACTGCTAGTAATGGGGATAAGGGAGGGAAGAATATAGCTTGACTCTCTTTTGAAAGCAAAGGCATTGAGGATAGGTACTGCTGGACTAAGGTGGAAATGGCATCTGTCTTTTAAATTTAGTTTGAGTATTATATTGTACCTGGGGTATGTACATTTGAATAACTGTGCTGTGTTTTTTTTTTATTTAAACAAGCTCTGTGTGTTAACAGTTCCACCTAACTGATAATTAACTACTAAAACTGATGTTCTCCTGGATGCCATGTGTTTGTTTGCCTTGCCATTCTTCTGATTCAATGAGGAGTTAATTCTGAAAGCAATACTGCAGAAAATGCTTAATTTTCTTCCGTGGGGTGTTTTTTCTGCTGGCTTAGGTCCTTGAATTGACTCACAGTGGTGTCATGTGGCCACCACCAGAGACAGCCTGAAAGAAAACATGAACAGCAGCTGTGAAACTGGGGGATGAGACAAAACCACATGTTTGTGCCAGATAGCTGCTAAATTAACATAGCCATAATGTAAAACTTTACCCCCAGTTAGAAAATAAGTAAATTTTAACCTTCTTGCAGCTTGTGTGTGCATATGTGTTTAATACAACTACATGGGATGCCATAGTATTTCAACATTTATTCAGTAGCACTGAAAAGACAACCAGATCAGCACACTTTGTAAAATACATGGAGAAAAAATCAGTGATTACCTCCTAATAAATTTGTATGGTGGTTTTATTGATATGTTGTGTTTTGTGTTTTTTTTTTTTTCTCCCCTCCAATAAATCCAGACTACCGAAAAGAACAAGCCTGCCAACTTTACTGGATCAAATGATGTAAGTGCTACCACCTGTGTGAGTAGAATACCATCTTAATTTCTAGGGTTAAAGTGAAATGAGTCTTGGATGGTGGGTATAGAATCATAGAACATCCTGAATTGGAAGGGACCCACAAGAATCATCAAAATCCAACTCCTATCATGTAGGTGGATGGCAACATTTTAAATTTTTTTCTTTTTGTTTATAAAGATAGGGTTTCGGTTTTTTTAAAAATTTTTGTATATGAAGACTTGCTCACGACACAAGGCAGTTTTAAGGGATATTTTGTATTTTCACATATGGCTTTCTTGTGGATCCTTTAGGGATTTTCAGAAGTCTGGAGTATTCATACATAAAAAAGAAATTTTAGTTTATTTTGGTCTCTCGGCATATTTGAAAGGTGGTCTCTAGCATTTCTGTAAGGGTAAATTCATCACTTACTAGTGACACGAAAGTATTATTTCACTTTTTATGTCTTTAATGCCAAAATAGTGTTTGATTTTGAGTTCATCCAAATATTTGAGATGCTCCTTTGTCACCTTTCCATCCCTTTAGATGATGGACATATTTTTGAATTATGTGCAGTAGGTTGTGTGAGGAGCCTTTTGTTCAGGTGCTTATGACAAATGATAAGTTACACATATGAAATGCACATTGTACTCACCTGGTAATTTTTTGTTCTTGCATGTTTGTATATCAGACTTTTGGAAACACAACTCATTCCTACGTAGAGGAAACTGTAAGTAGTGAATGCATCTTACTTAAACCTGATCTTTGAATGTTGTGTGTATTACTGACAAATGGCAGGTTCTGTAGCTGTATAAAAGGCAGCTTTTTTTGGTATCTGAGAGCAGAAAAAGTCATCATGAAATCAAGATTATTCAGCTGCTGCTGTGCTGAGTAAAATATGACTTTGCAGTTTTTAGAAATTTCAGACTTAGAAGCAGGTCTAAAACTTTAAGGAAAAAAACAGCAGAACAGGGTGATGATAATATTTGAGTCTGAAAGATGATAGCTATACTTGTGAGTGTCCAGTAAGGTGTGTTTACAGAATAAAAGGGCTTAAGTGGCTGACAGACCTCTGTTGGTGTTTTCTACGTAGTAGTTCCTTTTTCAGAGATTTGGCTTGAGGGAGAGTGTTTGGCATCTTTTGGAGGTAGACTCAATGCCTTTAGGATGACAGAGTTGGTATAGTGTGTTATATGTGGGCTCTGATTAGGAGTTGTGTCATAAATTGTTTGGGTTTCATTCACTTCGGCAGAAATGTTAATTATTTAGACAAGAATCTCACAGTTCTGTGGTAGGCCTGTGCTATTACAGGTGGGAAAGCTGCTTTGTGCATAAAGAGAAATGAATTCTTGAGGAGCACCAGCTGAGGTAATTTTGGAGCTGCCTGTAGTCTAAAGTATGCCAGCTGAGCACCTCCCACCTGTGCCTGTGGCTGCAGGCAGCAATCCTGTCTGCACCACACACTGGGTACCAAGTTTGGTGCTGCCAGCTGCAGGCTGACCTCAGACACCATGCCTGAGCTGAGATCTCCCTGGCAAAGTGCTCAGTAACTCCATAATGAGGATGTGGCCATTGCTTGATAATGTTTATTAGCACCCAAGTTCTTGTGAAGGAGCTGAGCCTAAGGCTGGGTCAGCTCTCACAGTCTCCATGTGTTACTGGTGTGGGAGGGGGGAATGGGGTATCTGCTTTGGGTTACAATGGGAAAGCACAGTCAAAATAGGATTAGAGTGCTGGACTTGCTGGTTCAGAGCTGGTTCACTGGACTATGAACCTACTTTAGATTAGTCTTGAAATGTAAATAAATAGTTGCTTAAATTAAGACACTTCAGGACATAAATTCTCAACACTTCAGTTTTTATCTGGCATTGCTTACTTATGTTGATTTTTTTGTTTAAGTATTTTTGTTTACCCATAACTAATTTAAACAGTAAACTAAAATCAATATTAAGTTCCCCCTTTTAACGCCATTAAAAATAAAGCTTTAAGTGATTGCAATTTCTTTGTTTTCAATTGCAGTGACCATGAACTCAGAGCATTTGCTGTGGTTTGAACATCTCTTAGACATATTTACATTCCTCTTTTACAGTATTATGCTTACTGCTGTATATTGGGGTTCATTGCCTGCTCGGTATTTCTTCAAATGAGCTTCGAACTCAAAGTTCTCTTCCTGTCCATTGCTGTGACTGTCTACCTCATCATTTTTAATACCCTTCAGCACAAAGACATCTACAGCAACAGTACCAGGTGCATTGTAAACTTTTTCATCCTTTAATGGTTCATTTAAGGAAGTGTTAGATTTTTGTGCACTTATATATTTTGAATATATGAATATTGAAATAGCAAAATCATGTAAGCCAGACACTGCAAACATTTCTGTAAAGTTAACAACATGGAAATCCTATTAGACCAGGTCACTTTTTTTTTTCTTTTTAAAAAAAGTGTATGTTCTCTGAAAAAATTCTGTAATGTGGCTTCTGAGATCCCTATAAGCCTTGGATTACATTAAGGACTAGAGAGTAGAATATTAATGTCATAGTAAGGTTGATCTTAAGTTATGAAGAAAAACCTTGCTAAAAGTCTGAGGCTCAAGCTGTGCTAGTGAGACCTTGGTAGTCAATAGGCATGTTGAACTCTTTGTATTCTAACCTAAGTGCAGGTATTTTGAAAAGTAACAGCAATTTACCTGATCTAATATCAGAAACTGAGAATACTGTAGAGAAATTTCATGCAAAGGCTTTACTGTTAGTTTTTAAGTCTTTCTCAGATTCCTCAGCATAATCTCATAGCTGAAGATTAGAATAAATTCATTTTGCAGGGGCTGTAACCTGTCAGCACACCTTAAAAAAGCTTGAGTGAACTTAATCATTCATATTATGAGAGTTTAATTTGCATTTGTAGAAGGTAATTCATGTGGTAAAACTGATCTTACTATGAAATACAAGTGGTGATTCAGATACAGGTATGATTTAACTGCTGTCTTTGTCCTAGAAATTCAGGTTTTTAATTTGTTATTGTCTTCCCTTCCACAAATAAGAAAGTTTCTTTTCCTACCTCAAGGTTTTGTTGGCTGTGTTTTTGTAGGGTGGTGTGGGGCGAGAGCTGAAACTCAGTCTAGTGGAAATTAAGATGGCTCCATTAAGATAAAGCCATGTTTACTTGAGCATCTCACTACAAGAGCAAGGTTTCAACACCCAGTGTGTCCTGATGTGAAAGGCATCATTCCACGTGTTGGGCTGGCTGATGATCCTTTCTTGCTGTTAGGACAGGACCTGTGCCCAGCCAGCCACTGGCACAAATGAACGGTGACTCTGTGGGGCAAATCTGGACAGACACTGTCTTCCCTTCACCTTCCACTCCAGCCCTCCATCGTGCAGATTTTCTTAAAGCATACAGATGACTTTGTATTGCTCTCTTATTTTCAGGTTTTTCATCAAAGAGCCAAGGATAATGACTAATTTATATCTGGTTCTGTTTTACATAACCCTAGTTTTACTTGCAAAACAGGTATGTATTTACAACACAGTCACAGAGTTCCTTTACTTGCAGCAAGTTGATTTAAATAAAATGCAAAGTGTTGTTCCTTGAAACTGTGCTCTAAATTAGTATATATTTTTATCTTTTTTTTTAATGTTCTGGTCTTGTGGATAACGTACTTGTAATTAGTTTTTGGTAATGAAAAAGATTTTTCTGTGAAAGGATGGGAACATTTTTCTAGTTTTCAACAGTGTTTGCATCACAGACATGAGAACTTCCTGGTTCTTCCAGTTTTGATCTATCTGTATTTATATAACAGTATTAATTCTAAATCAACATAGCAATTCAAGATAAAAATAATCACATCACTAAAGTGTCATTTTGGTAAATACACCTGATGGTACCAAATGACATTTCGTCTTAGTGGCTGCTTCATATTTTTCTGACCTTTGCTCTCAAATCACATTTTTCATAACTATATAGACTCAAAAGGCCATGAAGAAAGTATTGCTACTATACTTCTTGAGAAAATTGCCTAATATTTTTCAGTGAGTTATTTTATGGATTTAATTTATCATATTTGATCTCTTTGCAGATTGATTATTACTGTCGACTGGATTGTCTGTGGAAGAATAAGTTTAAAAAAGAACATGAACAATTTGAAACTATGGAGAATGTTAACAGGCTTTTGCTGGAAAATGTACTTCCAGCACATGTTGCTGCATATTTCATTGGAGAAAAACGAAATGAGGTGTGTTGAGTCTCTCCTGTGTGAAGGACAGCAAATTGGATTTCTGTGATATATGTTACACATGATACGAAAAAGAACACCGACTGTAAACTTCTGCCGTCTTTGCCTCTTGTTTGTATTCCAAAACCTTTGTAAACCCAAGATCCTGTTAACCAGATGGCCTCAAAACAATGGAAACTTTTAGTGTCAGCCCCTGAAATCTGTTCTCAGAATTAGTAGTTCAGTTTCAGGACACAGTTTAGGTTTGGCAGATATTTAAATGAGATTTACTGCTTTCCAAAGACTCTATTTTACCAGAGAGGCTAGGTCATAGTTTTTAGGGAAATTAGTTGTGGAGCAAATAGTATCTCCCAGAGAGAAGTTCATTGATAATGATTTTTTTTTTTTTTAAAGACATCTCATTCTGCCAGCATGTCATCAGAGAAAACAATGCTGTGTCTCAGAAGAGTGACAATGTCTAAGTAGATGAAAATGTTTAAGATATCTTTAAGGTATCTCAGCTTTTACTTAGGCAAATCCACTTTGTTAATGTTTCTGGTGGAATAAGAGATGTGGCTGACCTCATAGGAAAGCTGTAATTTGATTACTGGTTACAAACAATTATCATGTGTGTGAGTACCTGTGGGGGAATGTGGCTGCTGACAATGTGTGGGTTTATTGCTTTCCTTTAGGACTGGTACCATCAATCCTACGACTGTGTCTGTGTCATGTTTGCATCAGTACCAGATTTTAAGGTGTTTTACACTGAATGTGATGTCAATAAAGAAGGCTTGGAATGCTTGAGGCTCTTAAATGAAATCATTGCTGATTTTGATGAGGTAATTAAGCTTCTGTCAGAAATGCACTGGATTGCATATTTACTGCAAAATAAATGTTTCACTAGATCTGTGAGCATTAGAGGGGGAAAAAACATTTTTATGCCGTACTAATATTCCAACTTAAGCCTTGCAATCTTGAAAGATATTTTCTCATCTGGTTGGGATTTTCAAGTACATCATCTAATCCAGTAGAAATACGGTTTGAAAGTCCTGAATTTAAGGACTTTATTTCAGTACTTCAGTGCTTTTATTTCTTCTGTGAGTGGGTAGATCAAAACTGTGAAACTAATTCTCACTATTTTATCTAATCTTCATGTGAGTGACATTATTGCTAGAGATGTTTAATGCTTATGGTAGATAGTATAAGATTTCTGGTTAAATACTACACTGAAATATGATATTAAAGTCTCAAGTTTTTGTTTTCTTTCCATTCAAACAGCTCTTGTTAAAGCCTAAATTTAGTGGTGTTGAAAAAATAAAAACAATTGGAAGCACTTACATGGCAGCAGCTGGTCTCAGTGTTACACCAGGCCAGGAGAATAACCAGGTATGTTGGCTCTGAATCTGCCTTCAGTACTCTGTGGGTGCATAGGTGTGTTCAAAGTAACAAAATGTAACGTGATACGAAAAAGTAAATCATGAAGGGTGACTTACTAAAAAATGGGAAAAAAATGACAAATTGTACTGTCTCCTGCTGAATTCACTATTTATCTCCTAGTTCCATTTTATTGCCAAATTAAAATATTCAGTCTGTAATCCCAGCATACTTTTTACATCATTCATCTTTGATTCCAAAAGTTTAACATTCCTAGATGCATAACAGAAGGGCTCTAATAACAGTAGAGTCAAAGAAGGGAGCCAAAGAAAAGGCCATCTCAGAACTGGACAGTAGGCTTTTTGTGATACCTGAGAACTGGCACAGAAAGAGAATCCTCAAGGGCCACATTAGGTCTGAAACTGTCACCTACAAGAATTAACACCAATTTCTCTGGCTCATTTTCACTATAGCAGGTTTGTGTAAAACATTAAGATGCATATAATAATATACCCAAAATAGGTAAAATTAAAGCTGAAACCCTAAAGGACAGACATTATTTTTTTATAAAATTTAATCATATCATGCTTGTTACCTCATAGCCATCCCAGCTGAATTTAATGGAGTTTTGAAATTCTGCAGTTTGGCACTTAAGAGGATGAGTGGTCTCATCCTTAAAAACATTCCAGTCACTTCTAGTAGTGCTTTGGAGTAGCAGCCTGACACAGCCTTGTGTGCTGTAATTTGAGCATTAATATGTGTTATGACTTGCACAGGACAGGGAAAGGCAGCATGCTCACATTGGGATTATGGTGGAGTATGGAATTGCCCTGATGAGTAAACTGGATGGCATCAACCGACATTCCTTCAACAACTTCCGCCTTCGGGTTGGTGAGTTCTGTGTGTGGGGAACGGGAACTCCCCAGCTCAGACAAGTGACAAATGAGGTAGGATGATGTAGGTCCAAGTGCTGGATAGCCAAAGGCAGGACTGTCTAGTCAGCTTTTCAGACAGGCCAGGCTCTTCCACGGATGGGCTTTTTCTCATCACTGGAGGGAGCAGCAGGAAGAGTGCAGCTGGATGACTTTGGAGGAAATGAAAGATACAGATGAAGTGTGAAGTACCCTGTTAGTGACCGTTGACTAAAGACAGTGTTGTCATTACAATGCTTATTTACGTATATTAAAAGTAGAAGAGGAAGATTTTTGCTTTGTGCCCTAGACTTCCCATTTTGCAATGAGTGAGTCACTTCACATCTCCTGAGCCTCAGTATGGATATTGATAGAACAGTGCTGATTGCTAGAAAGGTGTTGCAGAGCTAAGTTCTGAGATGTTTTACTTCCCCTGAAGCTACAGCTAACAGTGAAGCTGGAAGTCACATCCCTTTCTACCTTGGTAATGACACTTGTTTGTGCAGGGATCAATCATGGCCCGGTGATTGCTGGTGTGATTGGTGCCCGGAAGCCTCAGTATGACATTTGGGGCAACACTGTTAATGTTGCAAGCCGAATGGAGAGCACAGGGGAGCTTGGCAAGATCCAGGTAAAACTATCAGCCTTGCAATGTCCAAGGCATTATTTCTAATTGGTTGGAATTTTGCTTTAATGTGAATAATCAGAAGAATTTCACGTGTTTCCAATTCTTTTCACACAAAGGTCACAGAAGAAACAAGCAAAATACTACAGGAGCTGGGATACTCATGTGAATGTAGGGGACTAATTAATGTCAAAGGCAAGGGAGAACTGAGGACTTACTTTGTTTGCACTGAGACAGCCAAATTCCAAGGCATGGGACTGAACTGAGGCTACAATGAAGTTAATCACAATAGACTTAGATCTGCCTCCCTTCTGTGAAGACGTAGAATTTCCCTCCTTATGTGAAGGACTTTATTCTAAAATCATATATATACTGTTCCTAGAAGACACACAACTGTCAGTCTGAAAAAGACTACTTTTTCCTGAAGTAATTTGAAGATTTACCTGGAATTGCCATGAAGCATTTTCAGCTTTCCTTACTGCACTGGGAGTCTTAACAGCTGCGGTGACAACAGGTGTGGATGCCCTGCAGAACTCATTCCCATGTTAAAACATTCCATTGCCTGCTTGACACACACCTGCTTACAGTATTGTGTTTGTGCTGACAAGTGCAGTGATACTGAGGGCACTGCCTCTCCTGCTTTTAATGCTGAACAGATTTCACAGCAGAAGACAGCTGAATAATGGGAAGAGGAATGCAAGGACACTCGTGTATCACATGGTAACTGTGCTGAGCTCTCTTGGGAAAAAACCTGAATTACACAGTGTGGGGTCACTTCATCACCCTCACCTCCTCCACAGCAGTACCTTGTGTTATGCAGATGTTTTCATGACCAAGAGCTGCTCAGAAATAACTTTTATCTAGTTCATCGTGTTTACATTATATTATACATTCTCCTTTGTATTCCTCTGTAATTAGTATCTGCATGTGCATTTTGTTCTGTCATGGTAAGTCTTAAATTTTTAACTTTAAATTTCAAAAAGTACAAGTGATGGTGAGGAGCATGGGGGACAGGCTGACAGCAGCTGCTGCTGATCCCAGCAGGAATTCTGAGTCTGTGCTGTGTTCTTGAGGGCACTTAGGGAAGAAAAAATAATCTGTTCTGAATTGCTGGGAAGCTGAAGAACAGAATTACTAAGATAATATTAGAAACAGTAGCAGGTACTGTATAAACAGAACTGTGTCTGTGGTGGGGTTTATTTTTTTTTCCTGTTCTTATTTCTAAATTTGACTAGTTTCTGTGCCTTTCAAAGGCAATGCAGTTTTTTTCATAAACTGGTTTTGAAGGTTNCTGGAGACTATCAGCTTTTACTCACCTTGAAACACTTTTTCTGTGAACAGCAAGACTTGAAAATGCAACTTTTCAGAGGTTTAGTTCTAGGTTGTGAATTACACATAGAATTTCAGCTGTTTCAGTTCAGCATCATCAGTTACTCATCTCAGAGTGTTAGTGGCCTTTGCTAATTTCTACACTGGCATTTTTTACTTACTGCAATCTCTTAATCTGTTTGCTGTTGGTGGAGATGATAGTAGTCTGTAAGGCTAACATCTTGTGCCCAATTATGTCCATTACCAAGGATGGATTCCCCCTTTCCCCATATACCACCTTAGGGCTGGACAGCAGTGATTGGTGAGTACAACACCTGTTTAGTTGAGCCTTACTCCTCTACAAACAGCATTTCCTAATGCTTCTGGGTTTAGTACCAACCCATCCTGGACAATTGTTTAAGCAGTCCTGTGCATCACTGCTGCTTTCTAATTACTGTGTAATTTCTTTAGAAGAGGAAGTGACTATGTTTCAAGACAGGAACAAAACTAAATATTGTCCAACTGTGGATTCAAAATCATGCTTGTAGTCTTTGTCAATTTTGTAGATCATATCTATGTGTGTAGTAGGTCTCCAACAGAAAAGAGCACTTAAGAAAACCTGAGTTTGAGACTGGCTGGTTCACACATGGGCTCTGCTGAAGAAGGAAGTGTCATACTTGCTGTCATGTTAGTGCAAGTCAGTGTTGTANATGAAACAACATTTGCTGTCTCTAACAGCATTTTGAAATGCTTTTGTTTACATGTTGCCTGTCAGGCTGGTACCTTGTTAGGGTGTAACTTCAACTCAACCTCATTTGCAGAAGTGGCAGGAAGAGCTGCAGCTTCCAAAGGGAAAGGAGTTGGGTTTGGTTGCAGGTTTAAAAACAATGCTCATGTGGTGTGCTGTGCACAGCCTTCTTGGGGAAATTAGAAACTGTGTGTAATGAAAAAAGAGGATGACTAATTTCTCACCAGAACTGGAACTGTATAATATGAGAGCTATATTCAGCCACAGAAAAAGTTCAATTTAACAAGCAACTGTATTGAAATAATTATTTTCAGCAGTCCTTCTGAGAGGGAACTGTGAAACTTAACATTGAGAAAACAAAAATCTCACTTGCAGCATTATTTTTTCTTCTTAA